>CM076578.1:1445651712-1445885448 GCA_034641835.2 Pinus albicaulis | reverse complement strand
GTCCTCATCGGATACTTGGCATGAGTACACTAGAGGAGGTTTTTGCAGGTAAGAAACTAGATCTTTCATATTTTAAAATCTTTGGCTCATCTATCTATTTCCATGTGACCAAAGATGCCAGGAAGAAGCTAGAACCAACAACAAAGGTTGGGATATTTTTCAGGTACACTGATACTCCCAAAACTATCGGGTGTATTTTTCGGCTAACAATATGACAGTCGTCAGGAGAGATGTTAGATTTGATGAGGACAAAGCCATGAAATTGTCCCTTGAGAGGGAGCTCGACTTGCATGTAGATGAGGAAACCTTAGTTCCAAAGGATGAACCTCATGATGTGGAGCAGCCACAAGATGAGGATCATGGAGTGACAGAAACCACTCATTCAAAGCCATCCACTAGAAATGGTCGAAAGCACACTAGAGAGGCTGACAGATTGATGCCAGATGCGACAGAGCATGTATGAGCACTTACATCACAACACAGGTAGAGAAGGTCCCCAGACATGTATACTAGATACATGGATCTTATGAGCGAGTGTATTGTGACAGAACCAACCTCTTTTGAGGAAGTAGTGCAACAGCCAACATGGGTTAATGCCATGGTTGAGGAGTATGACTCCATTATCAGAAACAATGCATGGGAAGTGGTCCCAAGACCAGTGGATAAGTCGGTGGTTGGATCCAGGTGGATCTACAAGGTGAAGCAGGCAGTAGATTGGAGTGTGGAGAAACACAAGGCTAGATTTGTGGCCCAGGGATTCTCACGGGTAGAGGGGATTGACTATGAGGATACTTTTTCACTGGTTGCAAGGTACTCATCGATTAGATCTATCCTTGCACTCTAAGCGCGGATGGGATGGCAGATACATCAAATTTATGTAAATACAACATTTCTCTATGGAGATATTGAAGAAGAAGTGTACATTGAGCAGCCATAAGATTTTGAGACCTTTAACAGGGAGTCGCTTGTGTGCAGACTCAAGAGAGCACTGTATGGACTGAAGCAAGCACCTCGTTCTTAGTACACCAGGATCGACAACTATTTCACCGGGTTGGGCTTCACAAAGAGTGAAGCGGATGCGAACCTATATCATGTTGTGGTTGATGGTAAGGTTTTGATTATTTTACTTTATGTGGATGATCTTATACTGACAGGCAATGAGTAGCTCACAACTTCTTACATGAGAGTTTGAGATGAAGGACATGGGGCTCTTGCATTATTTCCTAGGCTTGGAAATATGGAAAAGAGATGGGGAGCTATTTGTATCTCAGGGTAAATATGCCAAGGAGATTCTAAGGAAGTTCCACATGGAGGGCAGCAAACCCATGGAGAATCCTCTTACAGGTCACTCGAGGAAGGAAGATGCTACTTCAGGTGAGGTATTGGATGCTACTCTTTACATACATCTTGTGGGTTCACTTATGTATTTGGTGAACACAAGACCAAACATATGTTACGCAGTTAACAAACTTATTCAAGCTATGGTTAAGCCTACCAAGTTCTTTTGGAAGGTGGGGAATCATGTGTTGAGATATCTCAGAGGCACTACAGAGTATAGATTATGGTACAAATGGACAAAGGGAGTGAAGCTTCAAGGCTTCAACGATTCAGATTAGGCAAGTATTCAATTAGACAGGAAGAGCACATCAGGGGTCATCTTCAGCATAGGATCAGTAGCAGTTTCTTGGTACAACAGGAAGCATAGATCAGTTGCACTTAGTTGAGCTGAGGTGGAGTACATGGCAGCTAGTCAAGCTGCATGTGAGGCCATCTAGATGAGGAAGATACTTGTTGGTTTGTTTGGTCATCAAATGGATCCAATGGTGATACATTGTGATAACCAGAATTGCATAAAACTCACGGTTAATCTAGTATTCCATGACAGGACCAAGCATATTGACATCCGGTACCACCATCTCAGAGATTGCGTTCAGAGGCGCATGTGAAGAAATTTTGAATACCTGATTAGGAGTTCATAAATTTTTCTCAAAATTCAAAGTTACAAGATTGGGTTGAAACTAGGATGGTTGCATAGATCTCCTCTTCCTTATTCTGACGCTGTGAATGGTTTGAAAAACCGATGTCGTATGAGGAAGGTATTGCATTCTAGTCGAATATGGCAGAATCCATCAACATGTTTCTGAGTGAAGGACGAATGGATACGAAGATCAAGTTGTAGAACGAAGAGGAGTAAAGAATGAACGGACTAGATTACATCGCAAATCTAAAATGAAATAGATCGACGGTTAGGATGAAATTGCAACTAAACCATATAATTTGCAATGCGAAGAAGGGTGAGTAGTTGAGGATCGTTAGATCGGATGCAGATCAATGGCAGACGACGAGTCGCGATGTCGCATTTTGCAAATTATAACAAATATTGTTAAGAGTTCGCAAGGTAAATTAGTTGCGACACAGTGAGATTTGAAATCTGTGATGCAACAAGGGAATGCCATGTGCTGGCATTGCACACAAGCGCACTTTGCAAGAGTTATGGCTTAACGATATTGGTAGAGTGGTAAACTTCCGGGTGAGCGATTGCGATGTGTTGTGATTGGTTGGCATGTTTTGGGACTCATGAATGCTATTATGTGTGTATGTAAAGCTATTTAAGGTTATGTACGTTCTGTTATAAAGAGCGTTGTTGGTTGCTTCATGTATGTATGTTAATAAACTATATGTAATTGTATTCTGTTGTGTTCTGGTCAAGCCACTTAATGGTTGGGGGTGCACATGTGGCCACCACCCCAACCATAACGTTTAATGTGCAGCTTAATAGGCGGAGCGGATAGGGGCCCGCAAAATTCGGCAGTCAGCCCTAATTTAACTCCAGTTAACTGGAGTTCTGCACATTTAGCAGAGTTTTCCTAGGAGATCTTGGAAAAAAGTGTAGGAGGCTCAATTTTCGACCATTCTGAGTGAATGAAGAGTCATTCTTGACTAACTGGAGCATTTTGAAGCCATTGGTGTAGAGAAAACAACCATTAGAGCATTGTAACTACATGTAATAGCAAAATTTTGAGCATAATGAAAGATGGAAAAACCATTGGAAGTTGGACCAACAGATGTAGACTAGGAGGGGTGAACTGCTTCATCATGCCTGCTATGTAAATTTCATGTGGTGACTTATTTCTCTATTTTACATTGTTGTTCAGTGTTATTTATGCTTATTTTATGCTTCTAATTCACTAAATTTCATCTATAATTCATGGGAAAATTCCTTAATCCTTATGCAAACTAATGAACCAATTATGCACATGTTTTTAAAACTGAAAGACACTTAGCACAGAAAAACTAATACAGTCATTTCAGATCAAATGGTATCAGAGCTATAGTTTTTCTCTGGTGTTGTTTAGTGCAAAGAATTGTTTAATTGTTTTCAAGTTTTAGATTCTTACAAGGCTCAAGCTCAAAAGGGGAGAAGGAAAATTGGTGGAAGCATGAGGGTCTCAAAAGGAGCCAAAGAAAAGGAGAGAAAAATTGTCACAATCTCCACCACCTAGTTCACCTCCTAAAGATGCAGAAGCTCCATTAAGCATGTCTCATGAGGAAGGAGAAATTCATGAATAAGTTGACCCTAAAGAGGAAGAAAAAGTGTTTAGGAAAGCATTTCTTGACATGACTGAGATGGTTAGAATTCTTTATCAAGGAAGGAATGAGAGACTGGAAGGAGAAGTCTCTAAACTCCAAAAGGAAGGACAAGGATTTTCAAGAGGTCAACATGATGAAGACATGTCGAAGAAGGGAAATGGATGAAATGGAGGCAATGGAGGGTCACCATATTCACCCTCATCATCATCATCATCATCATCATCTACCTCTTCCTCAACACATCATCCACTCAAGTCCAAGAACACTGGAAAATATCCTTTATTAAAACTTCATGTTAAGTTCGAATTGCCAATTTTTAATGGTGAAGTAAATGCAGACAATCTAAATAATTGGATTTGACAATTGGAGGTCTATTTAAGAATACAAAAATTCAATTAGCTTCTTTGAGAATGGAAGATGCGACACTTATTTGGTGGGAAGCCAAGACACGAGAGGAAATCAAGAAGCATGGTAAGATTATTCTATCATGGTCAGATTTTATTGTTTCTATTAAACGACAATTTTATCCATTAGCTCATATGCAAAAATCCATCATGAACTTGAAGAAATTTAGGCAGTTAAAGGAAAAAAATGTGCAAGAATACACCCAGGAATTTAGGAGAAGAGCTCTTTTATTAGGGGTGGATTTTTAGAGCCAAGACACTTTGCTAAAGTACATAGGAGGCTTACATAGCTACCTAAAACATACTATTCTCATGTTTAACGCCACCAGTCTAGATGAATTTTTTGTTCAGACCACACATCTAGAAGTTAGAGGGAAGAACATTCCTAAAGAGGGTAGGAAGAAACCTTTTAAGGGTAAAGCCAAGGAAAAAACCCCAAAAGGTAAAAACGAAAAGAATGCATCTGTTAAGAAATATGGAGAAAAAGTTACTTGTAAACATTGTTCAAAAGAAGGCCATGATGAAACTCATTATTGGAAATTATATCCAAAATTGAGGCCAAAGAAACCCAATAACAAAGGGAAACAGAAAACTGCTACTATAGTTTAACATGACTTAGGGTCTAATTCAGGTGATGAGACTAAAATTACAGCCATGGGATTGAAGAACATGACAGGAAAATAAATTGAAACTAAACCTAGTACAAGTACATCAAACGGTCACATAAACACTCCAAATGAAGAAAAAGAATAGAACTGTTTCATGTGAGGGTCATATCCAAGCATACCAATATTGATACACTGTTTGACAATGGGTCACAAGAAAACTTAATCTCTAAATACTTGGTCAAAAAACTTAACCTTGAGACCATACCACATCCAAAACCATATCCATTGGGTTGGATTTGTAAGGATGCAAATCTACAGGTTACAAGGAAATGTATATTGAGGTTTGCAATCATTGCAAGATTTTTTGACACAGTTGAATTAGATGTGGTTCTGCTTGGCATAACTTGGTATTTTATTAGGGAGTCCTTACTTGTATGACAGGAAATCAATCTTCTATCGCCATGGGAACAAGTATCATTTATTCAAATATGGCAAGGTGTTCATTGTTAGAGCACACTGCAAGAAGACAAACATTTCTTTCGTAAATGTTGGATAGGTAAAGGGGATCGTAAATTCAAGTAAGAATTGTGTTCTTCTTATGATTAAGCGCAAAGCTGATATTAATCATGAATATTTTGAGCGATGTGATCCTAAGTTGAAATCAGAATTATATGATGTGGTTAATGGGCATCATGAGATGTTTTAGGAGCCAACAGGATTACCTTCAAAAAGGGAAATTCAACATGAGATTCAGTTGTAGCGGGATTTTCCTCTTCCAAACATCGGTATGTATCACATGTTAATAATGGAGAATGTTGAAATAAAGAGGAAAATCAATGAGATGTTGGATAAAGGTATCATAAGGCCAAGCACCTTGCCATGCGGTTCAACCATAGTCTTGATACCAAAGAAATATGGGACTTGGCACATGTCTGTAGATTTTCGAGCTTTGAACAAAATCACGGTAAAAAATCGTTACCCACTCCCAAGAATAGATTATTTTCTTGATCAGCTGAAAGAAGCAAATTTTTTCACTAAGTTAGATTTACAAAGTGGATATCATCAAGTAAAAATTGCAGAAAGTGATATATGGAAAACTGCATTCAAAACCAAACAAGGACTCTTTGGGTGGCTAGTTATGCCTTTTGGTTTATGTAATGCACTGGAAACTTTTATGTGGGTTATGGATAATTTTTTTCTTCCATTCCTTGATGACTTTGTTATTTTGTACTTAGATGAGATTTTGATTTTCAGCAAAATAAGAGAAGATCATGTCTTGCATGTAAATAGAGTGCTTAATATTTTGAAGAAAGAGAAATTGTTTCTTAAGATGTCAAAATGTGAGTTTAGAAAGACTTCTTTGGTCTATTTGGGAGATATTGTAGGAGGAGGAGAATTGAGGATTGATCCCTCTAAAGTGGAGGCCATTGTGAATTGGCCCACAACCAAAACAGTTACCGAGGTAAGAAGTTTCTTAGTGCAACTCAATATTGGAGGAAATTCATTGGTAACTTTTCTTCTGTCACAGCTCCTATGCATGCAGTGAAAAGTGTGAAGAAAGGCTTCCAGTAAGAGTGTTGGCCAGGAAAATCTGTCCCGATAACGGCGGGGGATCTCCAGGCAAAGGTCCCAATTAGACCTTGAACCATTTGGAATAGGGATCCCGTCCGGGGTGTGGGTCTGGCTACCGCTGATTTCTCCTTTCTTTGGGTCTCACTTAAACTCTATAAAACAGTGGATACACACCTAATCAAATGATACAAGACATATGATTGATGTATGAGTAGCAAGAGGAAATAATAGAGCATGAAGACCGAAGGAAGTGTTGTTAACAACACTTCATTAGGGTCATGCTTGTAAACTGTTCTGACCACAAAAGAAACAATTCCTCATGGAAAGAACGCCCTTCACTTACTAAAAGTTTTAAATGATAACACAAATGCTAATAAACAAAGCCATCAACGTTCGTTAAGAAAGTGAAATGAACTCAACCACCATTAACATACTCAGCAAAATGTTATGCAACTGTGATATGAATTGAAGATGCAGTTCCCTTAATCTAAAGATGTTCATAAACTGAAAATATAATACTAAATAGTGCTCATACATAAGACAACACCATATCCACAAAGGGATTTTTCAAAATGCTTGTATTAATGCTCAAATGTATAATCCAGATAATACAGTGTACTCAGCTCGAGTCCCAAACAAAAGATCCTGAACAAGTTCCCAAAGGAAGTATTTATAGAGCAAAGTTTGCCCTTTGGGGTCCCTGACTTTTCAGCTTCCTGACGGTTGGGCTTCCTTGCGACCCAGTCTGTTTTGCGACCTGCGACCTGAGAAAATTTGTGACCTGACTGGGTTCTGCGATCTTGTGACCTAGTCGCTGGGTCGCTGGGTCGCGTTGTTGGGCATTTACTAAGGGATGTGACTTAGTGACCTGGCGACCTCTGTGACTTGCGACTTTCGAGAATCTGCGACCTGCGACCTAAAGAGATTTTGCAACTTGCGACCTCCAGCCATCAGCGACCCACGACCTGAAGAAATCTGCGACCTGCGACCTCAAGCAGATCTGCGACCTCCTTGGATTTTTGACCTCGCGATCTCTTTGGATTCGCGACCTCGTGACCTCGGACCATCTGTGACCTGCGACCTCCTTGGATTTGCGACCTGTGACCTGGGGTTTTCATCCCTTCTACATTTATCTTTTGGAGATATCAGCAACTTGTTTTTCCGGGGGGGCAGCCGTAGGCCTCGTCACGTGGACCGACATTTTCTGGATAAGTGGAAACTTCTTTGGCTAGGTTGTAATCTCCTCATCCTGTTCACATGCAAAAAAAACGAATTAGCCATGTACAACACACTAAACTAGCCTCACACACACATATATGAATATATACGTGCATGTGAATATATCTATGTTGAGCAAGTAGAAAATCGAAGACTCATAAAAGGAAGAATCAAAATAAAATTAAGGGAGTTTAACAACTATCTTGGAATCCTGCATATTCCTGTTATGTAGGAAATGTATGAGTGATTGGTGCATATCCACTATGAGTTTGTTTGCTGGTGTGCAAGAAAACTTTGAAATGCCAAGCCATGTTCATCATTTAATAAAGATGTACAGTTAACTCCCTTGGTGTTCCTCCTCAATGGGAATGATGCTGAAGCCAAGGAAACTCCTATGTGTTACTGGATGCTAGGATGAGCCACGATGTGCAACCTCATTAAAGTGTCTGGGACAGATAAAGTGAGTATTGCAAAGCGGGAGACTTCCTCAGATTGTCTCCATGTACACCACCATGAGTGAATAGGAATGAGGCTGCTAAGTGATCAATATCACCCGCCTCGCTATAGGGAGGATGAAATTTCATTGTTGCATCAGGCTTGAAATATCTGTCTATTGAGCTGGGGTTTCCACGTGCTATGTGGGGCGCCTTTCAGGTTCATTTTTACCATTTACCACATCGAAGCCAGCTACCAATAAGAAGATGTCCAATACTCCGAGTGGTGTATGTGGGTATCCACTTTCCCAGCGTCGTGTAAAACTGTAATGGGTGCATTCTCCCGGGCTTTAAATAAAGATCAAAATTTTGTTCTGTAGGTGCAGTCGATGAATTTATTCTGGGTATCGGCTTACATTTAGCCTATGAATCGAGCACGTGCCCATCTCATTTCAAGAATGCAGCTCTACGTTTAGATGGGCGTGGGAATTTGCCTCCGAGGGAGGTCACACTTCTGGAGTAGAGGTCGCTGGGTCAGGGAGATCAACGGGTCGCGGTTCCTCTCGAACATGTTCTTTTGCGACCTTGCGACCTCGGCAGAGTCGCATAGTCGCATGGTCGCATTTCATGCGTGGAAGCATATGTTGCGACTCCACGACCTCTGAACGGTTGCGACCTCCTCCCTTTGTTGTCTCAACATTTGAAGTGATGTGTAACATCAACTGTGAAATCAATATCAGCTTCCATAGAAAAGCTCCTTTGCTGTCTTCCTGATATCGAATGCAATCATAAGTTGTCACCTGTCAGTTTTGCCATCAAATGCACCAGACTTTCAGCTGCTATCGTGGAAATCAACTACACGTCCAAGTACCCCACCTTTGTTTCTCTATCCAGCGATGCGTTATAGTCGCAACACAATCTCTTTCACCTTTATTGCATGCATATATATGCATCGACCTGCTTCTTTTACTGTGCTTCGTTCTGGTGCAACGCTTGATTATAGACATTCCGCTTCCGTGGTGAGCAGCTCATTCCTGCATGAGCCTGCAATGGAAAACGAACTGTATGCAGTCTCGAATACATCTACGTGGGATGTGTGATCCGGTTTTTCAGTGCCTTTGGACATAGTACAAGAAAACGCCTTAGGAATTATCGAAAATTTAGCTCTGTGAAGACAGCTTGACGTGGTCAGTAGTGGCAATATCGAAAATTGCACTTCCAATGAATATGAAATGATATCGTCTTTCTAAAAGGGACCAGCACAGGTTATTAATAGTAGATTTGAAGAGTGATTGTCTCCCGGAATATTGCCCTCGGCTATGGAAATCAGATTTATTTTCTCTTTTGAAAATAGCTCTTTTAGTGTGAAATGAAGCATGCCTTTTATGGCACTGGATTTTCGGTCCATGACTTCAGTATGTAATCCATAAATTATTCGAATTCATTTTTAGTATTGATATCCTTATATGCTTACTTGAAACACGCGGTCCTTTTGTGATGTTACCATGCAGATTTTGAGATAGACACGTGGAAAACTCAACCTGTGATGTATTTTAACGATGTTGTAGTGGGCTTTTTTAGCGAAACAGATGTGTTGTTGAGCGCACATTGGTAGCAGTTTTACCGGTCTCCATCCGACATAGCTTAAAACCATAACTCGGCATCGTTTAATGCATATTTTGTTTAACGCCGTTTTACGATCCTACTCCTGGTTTAACTGTTATTGCGCTACATTCATCACACATGCCATCGTGGCTTTATTATAACCCTTTTCCCGTATTTCAAACACACCTTTTGACCATTAAACATACACTCCAAACGCTTTACTATAAAACACGATCACCATATATGTCTGCTTGGTGCCCATTTGTAACGTTTTTTGTTTTGTTTTGTTCCGCCCTCTTATATGGCTTTGAAACCATATGGTTCTTGCACCGCTTAAAACGTGGTTAAAGATTGTCAATTATAACATGCTACTATAGGTATAGCCCTCCGCTCCATGTTTTGGTTGAAAATTTGAACGCCATGTATATATATAAACATTTACCGTAAGTTGAAAACCTGCCATTGAACGTTTGGCTCCATGCAACGTGTCCGTGTAGTTTCGTTCCACCAATCTCACGTGGTTTGAAAACCCCATTGCTTTCCCACCTTGTTTTAATTATACAACGTTGATCATTTGATTTTCCTCAGATTGTTAGCGCAAATAAATAAAAATATTCACGCCTAGGCCACCACCTCATAATACGAATGCTTTTTGTTTTGAAAGATCGAGAGTTGAAATCTGCTACTCACGCCATATTGATGGCTCTTTTAATATTGACCCTTTCTATCTTGTGGTTCCAAAGACTTTATTTGCATATGCATCAATGTGCCTGGCTACCAAAAGGTGTATGCATTTAAACATAACCTTTTAGGTTCAATTTGAAGTTCTCCATCTCTTATGGTCTCGCATAAACAAACTTTATGGATATGTAAGAGCAAGGAGACTAGGGTTTTAAGGCTCTTTCATTCCCCCATGTTGTACTCCTTGCAGCATAAATAATTCCACACTATGTAGCTCAGGATTAATAAATGTTGCTTCTCAAAGGTGCGTTCACATATTTGAAACTCTGCCGTTGGCTTGCCACACCAACATGTGTGCTTTCGCACTGCTGCCCGGCACGAGAATGCCTCGAATGAGATTGTCATTCTCTAGAGAAATATTTTGAGTCTGCTTTGTTCACCGGGCTATACTTCAGGCTAGACTTGTCGAAGTGGTGAAATATGTTCCTTTGTGTGCAGACATCGACATGGAGCTGACATTGTGCAGGATCTTCAAAACTTCTTCAGAAAATACTCCATCCGGTCCTTACGTAAGCTTAGATCATAGCAAATGCCTCTGGTTTATGCGAGATGGCATCTGGTACAGACATTTCCAAATGGAGCATTTCGAAGTGCCTGGTGTGCACTAGTGAACAAATCCTTTTGCATCAGTGACATAAAAGGCTCTTTCTCTGCTCAACCTGTATCACACCATCCTCCTTTTAACAATATTGGTTGCTTGCTTCTCCTCCTCCCCTATCTCGCAACTTTGGCCTTGTCATTGAGCTCAATTTTATTTCCCTTGATGTCGTGACATGACTGAGGAGTTTGTCACCCGTGGGGTCGACCTGTGTGGAACATTACGACATCACAATTACTCTTTGATAATGGTGTCCCTAGATAAAACCTATGAGATTAACGAGCTTAAAATATGTATTCAGTCAACATGCTTAATGACCCATGGTGAGAGGGCCTTTAATTGTCATTACAAAAAAGGTTTCCATTCAAATGTACGCATGGCCATATCATGGTGCAACTGCGGTAAGAGTGTTCGAGCGCATGATGGATGATCCCTCCCACATATGGCGTGATTGCAGCAACAACATCTGATCATGATGGTGAGAAATCTCATGAGGGGTTGGGGATAGGTCGGTGGGATGTCACTGACTGCAGGTCAGGTGAAAGACTTTAACGCCTAAGCGAGCAGAGGGGGAACCCGAAATTTTGAATATACCCCAAAATTTTGGGTGCTGTTGTAGCGGTTACAAAAAATGGCAAACTACTGGTAGAATCCAGCATCTCTGTCAATATCACAACAATAGTCTGAGTCCGGATAGTGATGCAAGGGAATACTGGGCAAGTTCTGCGGGTACCCTTTGAATTACTTTGGCCTTTACAGGTATGGCCAGTCCTTGTGCCTCAGCTAGGTCTCGCTAATCAGAACACATTAATAGAGAGCTCACAAACGCCAATAGCTTGTTGATGATGTGAAGAGAAAGGCAGTGGGTTTATTATTCTCAGGATTTTTTAAAGTAAGTTTCCAGTGTTGCTCCACTGCCAGCAGGCCTGGACAGTACCCCGGCGGAGTCACTTCAAGAAATCACAAACGTTGCTTCGCTGCCAGCGAGCCTGGTCAGTACCCCGGCGGAGTCGTTGCATTACCTCTTTGCGCAGGAAGCCTTTCTCGATCCTTTACCCTTATTTGTTTCATGTGCTTGCAACACTTATTTTCATGTGCTCGTGGCACTTATTTTTCATTGGCGGATGAGGGATCCCAGCTTATTTTACGAGCAAGAGAGGTTGTTTCTTGTTTTACAGAAACTAAAAGATATCTTGATTTGGGTTTTCCCTTGTGCCAAACCTTCACATCCCATTCACCATAATAGGCGAAGCGTGAAAAACAGATCATTAAGATGTGCAAGACTATGCCAGGTACAAGGCTTAGGTTACGGGTATAGGCCATTCAAACTCATTAGATCTCCCACAAGCAACCAGCTCGTATCTCACCGGCTAAATAAGTTTAGACTCATAGGCATCTTGTTGAGAATGCGACTTCGATGACTTGTCCTAAGAGAAAACTGCCTCTTGAGATAGCCACCGCAACCTCACGCAAACAATGGGGTTATTGTTTCAGCAACCGGGGCAGAACAAGTCCGCAAGGTGGTAGGGTTTCAATTAGGGCTCATGCAGTGAGAGGCGATATGTGGAATATTTTCAAAGCTATATCAACAATCTGCGGAAATGATGTAAGGAAGACAGTGTACGACACAATGTAATAGAGGGGGCTCAAGATGCAATGCACGCCATGTGCGAGAACGATCAACCAGCTGTAGGTGGGAAAGAGGCGCAATACAAGTAGTGATTATCTATGCAACATCCAGCAACTGAAAAAGAAATGAGTGGAAAATACTTGTAACATGACGATGCCTAAGATATTAATCGTAAACAAAAATAGCAAACACACTTTTTTAAATCATGAAGTAAAAATTTGGCAAGTAAATCTAATTACAAAAAATTTGAACTAACAAATTTTATTAACATGCCCTAGCTAGCTTACACCTAAAACCCTAGTTTAACTAATGATGTGGTCAGGTTATGTGAAATCAGCTTTCCAGTGCAGCCACCGCATAAATTCCTGACCTGCAAGAAAGACAATGTTCGCAATCAGATCCAGCATACGAAATCGTGCACCAACAACAAGACTTACCTGAAGAGCATGTGCAATGGCAAGAAGATCATGGATACATACCAAAGAACATGCCAGAATATATTGTGTAAGATGAATCCCACTCTTATCTTGGTACACAACAATATGTTCTTGAAACTCAACATTATTGATAAATGACACAAATCCATTCATGCACGATCCTGGATCTGAGGGGTGATGGGTAAGCCAATTCCTATTTGTAGGCACATCCACCGAATAGGGTTGGTCGATTTGACCGGCAATCTCATCATGGTGTTGAGGACCATCATTTTTATGGAATGGAAACAATAAGCATGTGCCAGGCGAATTATAAATGCTTGCGCATCCGAGTGCAGAAACCCTAGTTCAGGGTTTCTCCTGGGTTTGGTCAAGGGTATGAGGATCAAACCTCGGACCTTCGAGCGGGGGGTTGCCCAACTTTGATGGTTTGGCGAGATCAACAGGTGACTGGATGTGAACATGGATTGTGGTGGGTTGCAAAATGTCAGTGGGCTTTGTATCAATTTGGTCAAATGTTTGCGCACTGACAGATTGATAATCCAAAGTATCGGATTCTCTAGATTTTCCAGGGTGGGGTGAATTCGATGCGGTTATGCTGGGAGGAGCATGGTACTTGGGGATCGTCATTTGAGAAACAGTCAGTAGAAGCTGAGGCACTTCAATTTTCTGATGGGTACTTGAATCTTCCCAAAGTGAATCATCGAATTCTGGTGTCTCCATATGGTCGGAAAAGAGATGCGAGTGATAGTCCTCAGTGGTATGATGGAATATGTTTTCAGATAAGCAGAGATCGCTGTAACCATTGATTTGATCAAGTTGGGTACCTGGAAAGTTAGGCTCCCTGGGAGTTACCAACTGGGATGGGTCAATAAAGAGGACATCTTGAGGTTGCCTAGACAGGAAATTGCTCCTATGGCTGTCTAAAGATTTCGAGTGAGAAAGATCAGATCTAAAAGATTCATCGATTTTGAACTGTGATTGTGAAACACCATCTGTGTGCTTATGATTGTCGCCAATACCAGTATAAGGAAATTTTGAATGTCTCGAAGAAATTACTGGTGTGGCGGGATCGTGAAATAAATCGGGGAATAATGAATGAACAGATTGAGTCGCAGGGGCGTTAACCATACAAGGCTTTTCAACACGTGCATCCGTGTCATTTAGAGAAAATAATGATCTGGCAGGCCTTGTAAGGGAATCAAATTTATGCGAGGTAGGAGTCGATTCATAATCAGTATGCGAATCAGATTTAGGTTTGTGTCCAGGGAGACACCGAGTGGGCTCGGGGTAGGTTTCATGAACTGGGAGAGATAATGTGCCACTATGGTTTTCAAGCTCTGATTCAACATGGTGCGTGAAATATTCAAAGGTAGTACCATAGGCTTTATCCCCATGCACCCATCCATCATTGCTCAGAACTTTCGAGGTCATAACTCGACTACCCAACAACTCAGGAGGAGGAGCGAGAATGTCACAAATAGAAATACTCTCTTGGGAGGCTGGAGTGTGGTCTGGACTCGGGGAGGTGGACAAGGAAACATTGGGGATGCAATCTGAACAGCGGGAAACTTGCGGGTCATCATAGGGAACACTAGGATCAGGCCGGGTTGCTACTTGAAATTGTTCAAGGGAAACGAGGATCACATACGTGAACTGTTCTCTTAACAACTTCCAATTGACATCCTTTTCAGGGAAATCAAAACAATAATGAACAAATCTGATGAAAAATTCATCTAGAGGTTCCTGAGGTTCCATTCTGATGTCATTTAGCTTTATCAATACACTTTGAAAATCGTACCTGTGAAAAGCGTGTTGTAATTCACTGGCGAGTTGTTCAAACGAATGGATGGAAGCCTCCGGCAATGTGCGGCACCATTGATTAGCGCGACCTTCGAGGGTGAGGAAGAAAAGAAAAGAAATCAAACCTTCATTTTCAATTTCGTAGCACTCACCAAAGTCATAGAAATCTAAAAGGTGTTGGGTTATGGACACTCCGTTTTCACCATCAAATTTTAACTGGGACAAGTGATACATAAGTTCATCGGGGATGAGACATCGAGGCTCATAAAAATCTGACAAAAATCTCGAGAGAATGATTTGGGAATGAGCCATTACAGATATGAGATTAACTGCAGGCTCTCAGGGCTCAGCTTGTCATCTGGCCCTCCTTCTAGCGCTAATTCTGTTGATAGGAAAATCTGTCTGGCCAACAGCAGGGGATCTCCCCAGTAAAAGGTCCCAATTAGACCTTGAACCGTTTGGAATAGGGATCCCGTCCGGGGTGTGGGTCCGGCTACCGCTGATTTCTCCTTTCTTTGGGTCTCGCTTAAACTCTATAAAACAGTGGATACACACCTTATCAAATGATACAAGACATATTATTGATGCATTAAATGTACATATAACACTATGAGTAGCAAGAGGAAATAATAAAGCATGAAGACCGAAGGAAGTGTTGTTAACAACACTTCATTAGGGTCATGCTTGTAAATTGTTCTGACCACAAAAGAAACAATTCCTCATGGCAAGAACACCCTTCACTTCCTAAAAGTTTTAAATGATAACACAAATGCTAATAAACAAAGCCATCAGCGTTCGTTAAGAAAGTGAAATGAACTCAACCACCATTAACATACTCAACAAACTGTTATGCAACTGTGATATGAATTGAAGATGCAGTTTCCTTAATCTAAAGATGTTCAGAAACTGAAAATATAATACTCAATAGTGCTCATACATAAGACAACACCAGATCCACAAAGGGATTTTTCAAAATGCTTGTATTAATGCTCAAATGTATAATCCAGATAATACAGTGTACTCAGCTCGAGTCCCAAAAAAAAAAGATCTTTTACAAGTTCCCAAAGGAAGCATTTATAGAGAAAAGCTTGCCCTTTTGAGGTCTACTATTCAACTTCCCGGCGGTTGAGCTCCCTTACTGACGATCAATTCTACAACACAGTGACTGGCCAGTCTGCGACTACTTCAGGTTACGTGACCATGCGACCTTGTCATTTTGGGTCAACCCAATTAAATGCGTCGGGCATTTACTAGGGATGCGACTTGGCTTCGCCCGACCTCTGCGACTTGTGACTTTCGGGAAATGCAGGGCCTATGACCTCAAGAGATTTTGCAACTTGCGACCTCTAGCCATCGAGCGACCGCCACTGTCGTGACCTGGCCTCCTGCAAGATTCTTCTACCGGATTTTGACCACCAACGATCTCTTTGGATTAACGACTCGCGACCTCGGGCTTATGCAGAACCTGTGACCTCCTTGGATTTTGCAGCTTTAGACACAGGGTTTTCATCCCTTCTACATTTATGCTTTTGGAGATATCGGCAACTTTTTTTTCGAGAGCCATTGTAGCCCTCGTCACGTGGACCGAAATTTTCTGGATAAGTGGAAACTTCTTCGGCTGGGTTGTAATCTCCTCATCCTGTTCGCATGCAAACACAACGAATTAGCCATGTACAACACACTAAACTAGCCTCACACACACATATATGAATATATATGTGCATGTGAATATATCTATGTTGAGCAAGTAGAAAATCGAAGACTCATAAAAGAAAGAATCAAAATAAAATTATGGGAGTTTAACAACTATCTTGGAATCCTGCATATTCCTATTATGTAGGAAATGTATGAGTGATTGGTGCATATCCACTATGAGTTTGTTTGCTGGTGCGCGCGAAAAATTTGAAATGCCAAGCCATGTTCATCATTTAATAAATATGTACAGTTAACTCCCTTGGTGTTCCTGCTCAACGGGAATGATGCTGAAGCCAAGGAAGCTCCTATGTGTTACTGGATGCTGGGATGAGCCATGATGTGCGACCTCATTAAAGTGTTTGGGACAGATAAAGTGAGTATTGCAAAGTGGGAGACTTCCTCAGATTGTCTCCATGTACACCACCATGAGTGAATAGGAATGTGGCTTCTAAGTGATCAATATCACCCGCCTCGCTATAGGGAGGATGAAATTTCATTGTTGCATAAGGCTTGAAATTATCTGTCTATTGAGTTGGGGTTTCCACGTGCTATGTGGGGCGCCTTTCAGGTTCATTTTTACCATTTACCACATCGAAGCCAGCTACCAATAAGAAGATGTCCAATACTCCGAGTGGTGTATGTGGGTATCCACTTTCCCAGCATCGTGCAAAACTGTGATGGGTGCATTCTCCCGAGCTTTAAATAAAGATCACAATTTTGTTCTACAGGTGCAGTCGATGAATTGATTCTGGGTATCGGCTTACATTCAGCCTATGAATCGAGCACGTGCCCATCTCGTTTCAAGAACGCAGCTCTACGTTCAGATGGGCGTGGGCATTTGCCTCCGAGGGAGGTCACACTTCTGGAGTAGAGGTCGCTGGGTCGGGGAAATCAATGGGTCGCGGTTCCTCTAGAACATGTTCTTTTGCGACCTTGCGACCTCGGCAGAGTCGCATAGTCGCATGGTCGCATTTCATGCATGGAAGCATATGTTGCGACTCCGCGACCTTTGGACGGTTGCGACCTCTTCCCTTTTTCGTCTCAACATTTGTAGTGATGTGTAACATCAACCGTGAAATAAATATCATCTTCCATAGAAAAGCTCCTTTGCTGTCTTCCTGACATCGAATGCAATCGTAAGTTGTCGCTTGTTAGTTTTGCCATCAACTGCACCAGACTTTCAGCTCCTATCGTGGAAATCAGCTGCAAGTGCAAGTACCCCACCTTTGTTTCTCTGTCCAGCGATGCGTTATAGTCGCAACACAATCTCTTTCACCTTTATTGCATGCAGACATATGCATTGACCTGCTTCTTTTACTGTGCTTTGTTCTAGTGCAACGCTCGATTATAGACATTCCGCTTCCATGTTGAGCAGCTCATTCCTGCATGAGCCTGCAATGGAAAATGCACTGTATGTAGTCTCGAATACATCTACGTGGGATGTGTGATCCCGTTTTTCAGTGCCTTTGGACAGAGTACAAGAAAACGCCTTAGGAATGATCAAAAAATTAGCTCTGTGAAGACAGCTCGACGTGGTCAGTAGTGGCAATATCGAAAATTGCGCTTCCAACGAATATGAAACGATAACGTGCTTCTAAAAGGGACCAACGCAGGTTATTAATAGCAGATTTGAAGAGTGATTGTCTCCCAGAATATCACCTTCGGCTACGGAAATTGGATTTTATCTGTTCTTTTGAAAATAGCTCTTTTAGTGTCAAATGAAGCATGCCTTTGATGGTGTTGGCTTTTCGGTCCATGACTTCAGTATGTAATCCATAAATTATTCGAATTACTTTTCAATATTGATATCCTTATACGCTTACTTGAAATGCGCGGTCCTTTTGTGATGTTATCATGCATATTTTGAGATAGACACGTGGAAAACTCAACCTGCGATGTATTTTAACGATGTTGTAGTGGGCTTTTTTAGCGAAACAGATGTGTTGTTGAGCGCACATTGGTAGCAGTTTTACCGGTCTCCATCCAACATAGCTTAAAACCATAACTCGGCATCGTTTAATGCATATTTTGTTTAACGCATCGTTTTACAATCCTGCTCCTAGTTTAACTGTTATTGCGCTATAGTCATCACACATGCCATCGTGGCTTTATTATAACCCTCTGCCCGTATTTGAAACACACCTTTTGACCATTAAACATACGCTCCAAATGCTTTACTATAAAACGCGATCACCATATATGTTTTTTTTTTTTTTTTTTTTTTTTTGGTTCCGCCCTCTTATATGGCTTTGAAACCATATGGTTCTTGCACCGCTTAAAACGTGGTTAAATATTTTCAATTATAACATGCCACTAGGTATAGCACTCTGCTCCATGTTTTAGTTGAAAAGTTGACCGCCATGTATATATATAAGCATTTACCTTAAGTTGAAAACCTGCCATTGAACGTTTGGCTCCATGCAACGTGTCTGTATAGTTTCGTTCCACCAATCTCACGTGGTTTGAAAACCCCATTGCTTTCGCGCCTTGTTTTAATTATACAACGTTGATCATTTTCTTTTCCTCAAATTGTTAGCGCAAATAAATAAAAATATTCACACCAAGGCCACCACCTCATAATACGAATGCTTATTGTTTTGAAAGATCAAGAGTTGAAATCTGCTACTCAAGCCACATTGATGGCCCTTTTAATATTAACCCTTTCTATCTTGTGATTCTGGAGACTCTCTTTGCATATACATCAATGTGCCTGGCTACCAAAAGGTGTATGCATTTAAACATGACTTTTTAGGTTCAATTTGAAGTTCTCCATCTCTTATGGTCTCGCATAGACAAAATTTATGGATATCTAAGAGCAAAGGAGACTAGGGTTTTAAGGCCTTTTCATTCCTCCACATTGTACTCCTTGTAGCATAAATAATTCCACACTATGTAGCTCAGGATTAATAAATGTTGCTTCTCAAAGGTGTGTTCACATATTTGAAACTCTGTCTTTGGCTTGCCACACCAACATGTGTGCTTTCGCACTGTTGCCCGACACGAGAATGCGTCAAATGAGATTGTCATTCTCTAGAGAAATATTTTGAGTCTACTTTGTTCACCGGGCTATACTTCAGGCTAGACTTGTCAAAATGGTGAAATATGTTCATTTATGTGCAAACATCGACATGGAGCTGACATTGTGCAGGATCTTCAAAACCTCTTCAAAAAATACTCCATCCGGTCCTTACGTAAGCTTAGATCATAGCAAATGCTTCTGGTTTATGCGAGATGGAATCTGGTACGAACATTTCCAAATGAAGCATTTCTAAGTACCTGGTGTGCACTAGTGAAGAAAGCCTTTTGCATCAATGACATAAAAGGCTCTTTCTCTGCTCAACCTATGTCACACCATCCTCCTTTTAACAGTATTGGTCGCTTGCTTCTCCTCCTCCCCTGTCTCGCAACTTTGGCCTTGTCGTTGAGCTCAATTTTATTTCCCATGATGTCGTGACATGACTGAGGAGTTTGTCACCCGTGGGGTCGACCTGTGTGGAACATTACGACTTCACAATTACTCTTTGATAATGGTGTCCCTAGATAAAACATATGAGATTAACGAGCTTAAAATATGTATTCAGTCAACATGCTTAATGACCCACGGCGAGAGGGCCTTTAATTGTCAATACACAAAAGGTTTCCATTCAAATGTACGCATGGCCATCTCATGGCGCAACTGCGGTAAGAGTGTTCAAGTGTATGCTGGATGATCCCTCCCACATATGGCTTGATTGCAGAAACAGCATCTAATCATGATGGTGAGAAAGCTCATGAGGGGCTGGGGATAGGTCGGTGGGATGTCACTGACTGCAGGTCGGATGAAAGACTTTAACGCCTAAGCGAGCAGAGGGGGAACCCGAAATTTTAAATATGCCCAAAATTTTGGGTGTTGTTGTAGCAGCTACAACACATTATTATATATTTCTTTGTGAGAATTTAGGAAGAAAACATTAATACCTATATTGCATGGGAAACATCCCTAGCTTAAAAATTTGTTCTATCGCTTCAAGGACCCCTACATGTAACCCACACAATTGGGTTAAAAACTAGCTGACAAGTTTGTATGGTTAGGGTTGTAACCATTTTATACAACACTACTTTAGGTTTGTTGCAACAATGTAACCATATCTGCAATACAATAAAGCAAAGTCTAACTTTTCAACATTGTCATTTTCCGAGCATATTTTTTGATCAATTTTCCTAAAATCCAATAAGGAATTGTTGGAATCATAAGTTTGAGCTATGTAATCTACACAATTTGAGTGCCCCAAGGGTTTTTCAAGGCATTAAATCCATTTATGCATTCAAAAATATATTTTAAACAACAAAAAATCATAATCTCACCTAAAAATTTATCATCGAATTCCACCAGAAATAGCCAAAACATTGAATAATTAGACTAACACGATACTAATGCTACTACTTTGGCACTAGGTTATAGAATTCATATTAATATCCCACAAATCTCACCTAATCCTAAGAGTTGTGTACATTTTTATTGACATTTATAGATAGATTAATGGTGATACCAGCTAGATTTGTTTTGAATGATTTAATGGGAAGGAATTCAAGGCTAGATGTAGTCAAAGGCCTTAACCATGTTGAGAATTTGGTAGGGTGGTGATTAATTGAAATTATCTCCTTGATAATTACTTATGATTTTACTTTACTTACTTATGTATTCTCTTCTTAGCTTATTACTTCTTTCATCAAGTCAATTACCAAAAACACAAGAGACACAAATATAGGCTCTTCAAGCCATGGCCAAAACCTCTCCCTCTTGGAGAGTTATAGACTTTCAAATGACAAGTATCGTGACCAAGACTCAGACCCTTGACCTATGTATGCCTCCAGGACCTTGTCATTGCTTCTTTATTTACTCCTTGAGATGATCCTTCATTATTGCACCGTCCTGCACCGTTCTGCACCAAGGCTAGAGAGCTCGGTCTCTACTTGGTTCCTTACTAGAAATACCGTGTCATATATTTTCTTACTTTGTGCCTTAATATAGTTGATTGTATGCTTGAATTATTTATTTTCACTTGACACTTCACCTTATGATATATTTACACAACTTATCATAACCCTTACTTTAGTGTAGTGCCTTCTTGCACTTATTACAATTCTTTCTTATACTAAACCTTTCATATGACTACCCTTCAATAATGTTCTTATTTGCACCTGAATGTTGTCATATTTACACACTTCAACATTGTCATGAACAAACCTTCAAAATAGTCCTATTTTCATACTCTAACGCAGTCATACACCAGAGATTATTCATGTGATCTGGTATTAGCCCTATTCTTATGTCCGCAATCTGTAACCTTCTTTGCTTTAAATCTTATCCAGAAAACTCAGAGAAATCTGAACTTCTTTGTTCTCTTTTCTGTGTAGCATATGTAGGTATATATAGTTGCTCCAACATGTATTTGAGCCAGCTTGTCCATGACTACTGAGACCGACTTGAATACTTGTATATAGGTCGACTTATAGAGAGTATTTTCCTACATAATGAAGGTTGACTTGAAGGGTTTTCCAACTCTGATCTTGATCATATTTTGATTGCAATATTCAAGGCTTATGTGACACAATCTAGAGGCATACAAATTAGACTTGACTCTTCATAAACATGACACTTTAATTAATACAATTTATAACTAGAAGACAAATCAGGCTAATAGACATCAAGAAGAAGTCTATTGACCTATAATAAAACCTTTCTCATGAAACTCATGAGTCAAGCATACCAAAAATATATATATTATTATCTTTTGTCTTCTTCTTTACATAAATACATAGTTACATAGTCAATATGGAGACCGATCCTAGTTACACTTTCCAATACTCCCTCTTAACTAGGGAGGTATTCATAATGGTACATGGTCACTTTCAATATGAAGAATCTCATAAGAAGAATCATATTGGTAATCGCATATGTATAACAGCATATCGACCAACATTGTCCTAGTGCAAGGCCTTGACTAACATCTCCATCCCTCAACGAGACAATGGGCTACAATGTTGGCGAGACACATGACTTATAGACACCATAGTCATTTTCTCTCCAAGGTACATAATCCACCCAGGTGTTCCCAGAGTATGACCTTCTTGGACTATTATTCTCTTGGGTATGCATCCCTTAAATAATATAGATCCCTGACTACTCTTATATTGAATGTCCTATCACTTTCTCAAAGAGTATCGAATGTTATATGATTACCCAATCCTCCATTCTGTCTTCCAGGTGGAGACCAGAATGATGTGTCTATTCATTCTCTCCACATGGCCTTCACTGAGACTTACGGTTTTTAGTCCTGGTCTAGAGCATGACACATGTATTATAGAATCATATACGTCACTCCCTCTTAACTTTGGAAGGACATACTTCAAGTTTCTTCCAAGCAAGAAACTTATCATCGGGCTCCCTCTCAACCAGGGACCTATAGCGGCAATGGTGAGACACCCAGCTGCTCATGAAGAATTCCTCCCTTGGATTTCATGGATTTCGATATTGATGAACCTTGAACCTTTGGCTTCATAGGGCACATATCATCCATCACTTTCATCCACGAGTCATGTTAACTATCATAAATTGATTCATCATACTTCCTTATCTGGTCCACCTTTATGTCATGTTGCTTTCCTTCGAACCATCTCCCAAGGATCTCACATCCTTCCTACATGATTGGCACCCCTACATAAACTTATCCAGATAAACATATACATATGAACTTTTAAATCAAAATTTACCTTTGTGATGATCTTCCACCATGACATCTTCCTGTAGGCATCAGCATCCTTTATATAGATTGATACATCTCCTAAAGATATGTCTTGTCAAGGGTCTTCTTGTTTACCATACTTCTATCAGAGTCCACATATCTTCCTAGGAGATGTATAAATTATACAATATGCATTTATATCTTGGATTCACCCGATCTAACAATTTGCTAAAGTTAAATATTGAATCTCTTCTACAAATCTTTACGGAATTAAAAACCAAATCGTCAATCACATGATCATGAAGAAATATCAATCACACACAACACAGATAATTTCCCAGGGAAAGCTTACAGCTAAAAACCCCACTATCTTCTATTGTATATTATATCATGGATCATGAAACAACTACATACAAAACTCTTCTCACAAGAGCCCTCAGTACATCGGCTAATTGTCTCACCCTGCCATATAAAAATTGGCAAATCCCTTAGCCAAATTACTATCTCCAGACAACCTGCCTTCACTATGCAATCCCTGTTGAAAGCAATCCTTGAATTGATGCCTTCTTGCTTGCCTTGACTGCGCAAGTATCATGGGCACATCCTTCTTGCGGATAATGTCACAACTGATAGTTTACTTCCGTTTCACCTAGAACTCAACTGGGTCTCCACTAGATCTAACATGCATGTAGTTAATAATAGTAAATATTCAGTTGCATGTGAGATCAGTACATGTGAATTAATTCACTTGATCTCTCACTAGTGTATCTTCAATTACAAATAGCACAACTAAGTTTAACTCACTTAACTAAGTTAAACTATTTACAACTTGCACAAACTCATGCACCGCTGCACTTCCAACTCTGTTACAACTAGAATCACTATGTTACAACTAGAATTACTCTGCATGTCCTACCAACCAACCTCTAACTTGAAATGCACTTAGCTAATTGATTTTCCACTTCAGTTAACTATTTTCAATTCTAAATTGAGAATAGATTACAGTTTAATGCCCATCTAAATTAAGGGATAATAAAAATAGGCATGCACCTAAAAATAGCCTGTGGGCCCCACCCTAGTGTAAGTGCTTAATTTTCACTAGGATCATGGGTGCCAAAAAAATTCTTGTTGAATGTCAACAAAGATTTCCTAGTCACATATTCTTGGCTTCCGTATGATAACCACCTCTTTACATGGTTGCACTTCATGATATCTTCAATTCTTTCTACGCACAGCTTCATACCCAAGAACTTCCAGTATCTAGTTCCTTGTTTGTATACAACTACCTCATATTCCATATGAGGACATATTTTAATTTCGTCTGTTAGTGGCAACCTGTGCACCGTGAGAGATCCTCCTCCATAGATCATACTTCTGAAGATAGAAGTCCATTACCTGCAACCATATGACATGACTTCACAGCATCGAGTGTCAGCATATATATATATGTATACCTCATACCTTTTCCCTTTTAGTCATCTTGTAGCAATTTTACTAGAATGAAGAAATTCATTACCTTGACCTGCTTCATCAATATGTCATCATATCCTAATCCGAGAATTCTATAGCATAGAATTCTCGATTAAACCTTTTTGCTTCCTTTCTAACCAATGAATCCATAGATAACTCCATTATAAAATGTCAGCACATGTTTCCATATTAATTATTGAATGATGACCTTTGATCTTGATGACTTCCTTTCATCAATGTTGTTTATCAGTGAGGTTTCCAGGAGCTCCTTTTTCAAGTGTTCCTCCCATTCTTCTATCATGATGCTTTCAATATACATTTCCTCTTATATACTATCTTACAACCATCAGAAATCACTTAAAGAGAAACATGATCTCGAACATAACAGATATCTTTTGCTTCTTCTTTCTTAGATTTCTTTGCATCGGGTTCTTCCCTTTCATCTTTGACATGGGCTTCTTCCTTTTTCCTCTTTTCCTTTCCAAAGTTAGGACAATCCCTTTTATAATGCCCAAGTTCATTACATCAAAGCATCGTACGTTGTCTATATTTCTTCTCTTATCTTGAGGACCAAATTTACCAAATATTCATTTCTTCATGAATATGGCTGCAAAGGTTTGATTCCCTTCACTTGATCCTGTATCAGATGTGGCTTTCAATCTTGATTTTTCTATCTTACCTAGACCTTGGAAAGGCATGGCTTCTTCTTTCCCGTGTATGCTTGAAGTGAAACCTCTCCATTCTTTCGGTCGAGCATTTGTACCATAGTAAGAATTTCTCCATCAGACATTACTTCTCCCAATTTATGTAGTTGATCACATATTGCAAAAATCTCCATCAAATATGGAATTATTCCTTCCTTTCTTGACATTCTCAATTTGAATAGTTTTTGTCTCAGAAATATTATTTCCTTTGTAGAACGTTTCAAGAACAGTTCTGCCAACTTATCATATATTTATTTTAAGGATTCTAGCTTTGATACATAGGGAATGAGAGAGTCCTTTATGGATTTTATAAGAATCCTTCGGGAGCTTATGTCTCCCTTCATGTATTTGATATATGCTAGAATGTATTCTTTTGGAGTTTGAATTGTAGTTCCTTCGATGAAGCCCATAACTTCATTTTCAATTAGATTCAAATTTGTCCTTTTCTTCCATGCACTAAAGTTTGATGACTCAACCAATTTGTTGCTCTCTATATTACAAGGCATGTTGATAGATTTAGATAAGGTCATAAATACTTACTTGAGTAAGGTGACTTTATTCTTCCAGCAACTTCCTTGATGATGATGTAGATGAAGTGAGGAACTTCTTCTTAGGTTGAATTCTCCAATGTAGGAGATCTTGGATTCTTTATGACAAGGGATGTCTCCAAAAAGATGATGTCTCTTCCAACAATGTCTTGAAATATAAATCTTTGATGGCAAAGATTATTTTCTTGAAGAGTGGATCCTTTGAATGAGATTGAAGGTCTTCTTGAAATGGCTTGAGAATCTTTTTAGTAAACTAATTTGACTTTTCAATGCAAACTTTTGACCTTGACTTTGATTATTGCTTCCTTGAGTGCCTCTTTGCTAAGTAGCCCTTCCTTTAGCACCTTAGCTTTGATACCATGTTGAAAATTTGGTAGGGCGATGATTAATTCAAATTGTCTCCTTGATAATTACTTATTATTTTACATTAGTTACTTATGTATTATCTTCTTAGCTTATTACTTCTTTCATCAAGTCAATTACCAAAAACACAAGAGACACAAATATAGGCTCTTCAAGCTAGGACCAAAACCTCCCCCTCTTGGAGAGGAAAACCCGCAAGGAATTCTTCTTATAGACTTTCAAATGACAAGTACCATAACCAAGACACAGACCCATGACTTATGTATGCCTCCAGGACCTTGTCATTACTTCTTTATTTACTACTTGAGATTATCCTTCGTTCTTGCACTGTTCTGCACCAAGGATAGAGAGCTCGGTCTCTACTTGGTTCCTTACTAGAAATATTGTGTCATATATTGTCTTACTTTGTGCCTTAATATAGTTTATTGTATGCTTGACTTATTTCTTTTCACTGGACAGTTCACCTTATGATATCTTTACGCAGCATAACCATTACTTTAGCGTAGTGCCCTCTTGCACTTATTACAGTTCTTTCTTATACTAAACCTTTCATATGACCACCCTTCAATATTTTTCTTCTTTGCACTTCAATGTTGTCATATTTCCACACTTCAACACTGTCATGAATAGACCTTCAACACATTCCTATTTTCATACTCTAATGCAATCATACACCAGATATTATTCTTGTGATCTGGTCCGCATAACCTTCATATATATATATATATATATATATATATAGATATATATATATATATATATATATATATATTCGCAAGCTCTGAGTTTTCTGGATAAGATTTAAAGAGAAGAAGACTACAGATTGCAGACATAAGAACAGGGCTAATACAGTGAAGAAGTTATATATATGTCTCCTTCCTACACAACTTCTTCACTGTATTAGCCCTGTTCTTTTGTCCGCAATCTGCAGTCTTCTTCGCTTTAAATCTTATCCAGAAAACTCAAAGAAATCCAAACTTCTGTGTTCTTTTCTTCACAGCATATGTAGGTATATATGGTTGTTCCAACCTGTATTTGAGCTGACATGTACATGAGTATTGAGGCCAACTTGAATACTTGTATATAGGCCGACTTATAAAGAGTATCTTCCTGCATAATGAAGGTTGAGTTGAAGGGTTTTCCAACACTGATCTTGATCATATTTTGAGTGTAATATTCAAGGCTTATGTGACATAGTCTGGAGGCATACAAATTAGACTTGACTCTTCATAAACATGACACTTTAATTAATACAATTTATGACAAAAAGACAAATCCCTAATAGACATCAAGAATAAGTCTATTGACCTATAATTAAAACCTTGCTCATGAAACCCATGAGTCAAGCATACCAAAGATATATATATTATTATCTTTTGTCTTCTTCTTTACATAAATACTTAATTACATAGTCAATATGAAGACCAATCCTAGTTACACTTTCCAACAAACCAAGAGTTTAAATGTCGATCGTGTAAATAAGTTTGCAATAGTTTCTCATGGACTTAAAATGGAATGTTCATCAATGTTTTAGCATATCACATTTGCAAATATCAACCTTGATTTGATTCTAACTTCTAAGTGTAAACCTTTAAGACTTGTACATTGGAATTGTATAATTTCAAGTAGCAATTTGTTTCCTTATAGTTTGCATTACATTTTTTATATATTGGTGTCTATGTGCACACCCCAACCGGGCCAACCTACCATCCTTTGAAAAACTTGGAATTGTTCTCTAGCCATTCCAAGCACACATCCCCCATCCCCAACTTGTGCAACTAGGTTAATGCTCAACAAAGCACAATAAATGTTGTTTCAATATAATTTATTGTTATATTGGCCACAATTTTGTAAAAGTTTGAAGGTCACAAAGAGACACATTGTTGTAAAAGTTTGATCATAAAGAGACCTATATTTGGAAAAAATTAATGCAAGACAAATTATGTAATTTTTTATGTTTTTATCCAATTACACAAGAGTTTTTTAATGTAGATTATCAAAACTTTGGATGACTTGAGAAACATCTTAGATGTCAATAGTTAAAATATAAAATTACAATTGATATGTTTTAAGCCGAGAAACAAATTTCCTTGACAAGCATAATTCACCTCTAAAACTTGCATTTTACATTTCAATCTATAGAAGAAATTTATATAATAATAATAATATAATCTATAAGGCATTTTAATCTAATTCAATATAATCTAATTCAAAAAACAGTAGTCTAAAAAACCCACAGAATAACTCAGAAATTCTGGTAAGATTATGAAAAATTCCAGCAAAGATTTTTGAAAATCTAGGTTACAATGGTTAAACTTCAGTATTTTGGGTGGCCTTAGTGTTTTTGATGGTGCTGAATCCATTTCCACCATTAAAAATGCAATTCAAACACTCCAACTACCTGATTTTTGAGAGAAACAAAAAAAATAAAATAAATAAATAAAAATTTAAAAAAATAATAATAATAATTTACCAGATTCCGGCAAAAAAACTGTCGTCTGAGCTATTATGTTGCGTCGGTAGACAACTCCATTCAAAAATGCATTTTAAACAACAAAAAATCACAATCTCACCCAAAAAATTATCATCAAATTCCACTAATTAGACTACACCCTATAGTAACACTACTAATTTGACACTAAGTTATAGAATTCATATTAATATCCCAAAAAACTCACCTAGTCCTAAGAGGTGTGTACATTTTGTTTGATATTATAGTTAGATTAATGGTGATACCAACTCGATTTGCTTTGAATGATGTCATGGAAAGGAATTCAAGGCTAGATGCAATCAATAGTATTAACCAAGAGTTTAAATGTGAATCATATAGAAAAATTTGCAATAGTTCATCATGGACTTAGTATGGAATGTTCAATCAATGTTCTAGCTTATCACATTGGAAACCTCAACCTTGATTTGATTCTAACTTCCAAGTGTAAACATTTGAGACTTGTCAATTGGAATTGTATAAGTGCAAGTTGCAATTTGTTTCCTGTTGGAAATGTTTTCATTGATGGCAAAGGAAAAGACAGGAGCAACACTTGAACCATCACAAAGAAGAACCAGCAATAAGGCAAAGGAGCAAATCAAGCAATTAGGCAACAGAGACAGCAAAAGAGAGGCAGAAAGGAGCAGCATTATACAAGATGCGATGCGATCGCATATCACAATCGGCGAAAGAAGCATAGAGGCAGAGTAATGAAGCGGAGATGCGATGCGATGATATAAGTACATGGGTCCTACAAGCCAAACGCTTATTATAATATTCCGAAAGTTGGGTACAAAATAGTTTTATTTATGAAAAGTATTTCCGAAATGTTTACGAAGGAATTAACGTGATGGACCAGTTAAACAAACAAAGGAAGGACAGTGGGGCCCGCAAGGAAAGCGGCTTTGAAAACCCAATACCAGTGGGTTCGCGCGACTCATCAAATGGTAAGTTGTTTTCACTTTTCGAACACGATATCGTTATTTGGAGGACACGTGTAAATGAGTGGTATTCAAAAACCACTTACATCGCGTAATTTTTTAGCATTAAGTTTCGTACATTTAAATTGCGCGAGGACTGTCGGATGAGGATCCAATTGGAGGTTGGAGCGCGAGAGTTAATTGACCGTTGGATTGCCAATTGAGTTGCACAACGAAAGGCAAAGTTTTAAAGTTAAGGCCTAAAGTGGAAGATTGAAGATCGTATCGGAGAGAGAAGATCAATGGTGAAGATCTCATCGCATCGGCGATTTCTAATCGCATCGGCGGAATGAAAGAACAAAGGAATGACAAGTTGAAAGTTGTGATTGAGATTGAGAGATTTAATCAAAACCATCTGTTCCCAATTAACGACACTCGTTGGATCTACAGTGAATTATCGCACCAAAGAATTCTAATCGCATTGGTGCAGTGGAAGAGTAAGGGAACGTGTTGTTGGATGTTGCGAATGCGATGATGTGATCCAATCGCAACCATTGGATCCCGGCAGATAGCAACCATTGGATCATAAAGTAAGTCGGAGTGGGGCCCACAGTGACCCATCGCATCAGCGGAGATTCAAACACGAAAATATAAGATTTTCCTTTGTTAAAGCGCTTCGACTGGTAAAAGAGAATTATAACGTAGAACATTGAAATGCCGAAATATTGCCTGGTGGGACCTTCGCTAATCGCATCGGCGGAAATCAGATGACCAAAGGCACAAGAGGATCTCAGAATGTTGCGATTGTGATTGGAAAGTTAAAAGAGGCAAAGTATATTTGTAGTGTGGGCCCCCATGTAAAAAGAAAAAGTTTAATGCATGTTTACTCCGAGATTTTAGACCAAAACTGAAGAATGAATAAAAAGTAAAGAGGCAAGTATATATGAAACAATATATACATATATCTATGCGGTGTGGGGCCATCGCATCGGCGTGAAGGCAGAGCAATGGAACATGTTATTGAAGTCTGTGATTGCGATTAATCGCATCGAAACAATCGAAAAGGGTGTAATCGCAATCGGAAATCATCGAAGGAGGCTCATCGCATCGGGGAATAGAAAGAGTTCGGCAAGTGGGCCCAGAAGGCTATTTTCTATGGTAAAAATGTCTTTCTTATATGCCGAGAGTTATTTGAGGTTTTTATAGAAGAACATTGTAAATGCGTTGAAGTAAATTTTGAACCATATGAAAAACTTCTGCAATGTAAAATACAGTGAATTTTGATAAAGCTGCCAAAGTTGGAACAGAATTTGGGAAATGCATTTTACATACATGGAAAACAGAGGTATGCAGAACAGTTGCAGTGACAACAGAAGAAAAGACAAAAGCACAGCAAGCCAAGGGCCGGAAAAGGGCTGAGTGAAATTGTTTTATTGTAAATGGAAATGTAAATGTTTTAATTGATTTTATATTGTTTGTGATGCAAAGGCAAGTCTCCATAGGCAAACAAAACTCCACTGTAAAATTGAAATTGTATAAATTGCTATATTTCTTTGAATGAGCTGGACAAATCAATGAGAAGGCAGAAGTCGAAGATTCAAGGTTGTTCATTTCGAATTCTCGGTAGAATACAAACAGTCAAGAGGTGAACTCTATAAATGATATCTCATAGATATGCATAGAGAGGTTAGAGAGTTAGAGAATGCACAAATAAAGCAGTGAGGTAGAGAAGAAGGAGGAGCTGATAGAGAATCTGAGAAGATGCAGAGATGATACAGGGAAGATATGAGGACTGATGGACAGCAGAAAAGAAGGAACATAACAGATCTAATATCCAGGTAAATCAACAAGTGTTTTCTTTTGAAAGAGTGAGGAAGTTGGAGCTTCCCTATCAAGTTGTAGCTTGATAGATGTTAGTTGTAGTTGGCTGGGGTAGGAGCCTCCTGTAGGTTGGTGCCTGCATAAAATAGTTGGGAGTTGGAGTTTCCTTGCAAGTTGTAGCTTGCAGAATTGAGGTAGGAGCCTCCTGTAGGTTGGAGCCTATAGAAAATCAGTGGTGAGAGGGAGTTGGAGCTTTCATTTTCATCACAACAATAATAAGATGTGGTTTTCTCCCTTTATGGGTTTCCATTTATATCTGCTATCTCTGTGCATGATGTTTATGTGTTGATATGGTTTATCTAATCTGCTTAATACTCGCTGCTCTCATATTAAGTCTGTTGTTACATTATCTAAATACTTGCTGCTCACATTCTAAGATTACTCACATATTAAGTTGAACATGAAATGAAGGTGTAAATAAGTTTTAATGAAAGTTTTAAAAGTCCATGAATGTGTTAAATTGATTCACCCCCACTCTCAGTTTAACTAAGGGTTCAACAATTGGTATCAGAGTAGGTTCCTTCTGTAACAGTTTAACAACTAGAAGGAGATCCTAGGTCCCCAGAATGGCTAGTCAAGAAGGTTGCTCAACAAATAAAGCCCCTTTGTTCACCGATGCAAATTATGCCTTCTGGAAAATCAGAATGAGGACATACATAATGTCTCTAGGAATAGAATAATTTGGATATGCCCCAAAGGCGACTGACTCAGAGAAAGAAGCCAAACAAGATTTCGTAGCTAATGCAAAGGCCATGAATGCACTCTTAAATGTACTGTGTGAGGCAGAATTTATCAAAGTAATGCATAGCAAGATTGCCAAAGAAATATGGGATACACTAGAAAACATCCATGAGGGAGACAAAAAGGTGAAGACAACCAAACTTCAAGTCTATAGAGCCCAGTTTGAAAATATAAAAATGAATGATAATGAAAACATTTCCAACTTCTTTTTAAGGGTTGCAGAAATAGTGAATAACATGAAAGCTCTAGGAGAAACCATAAAATAAAGTGTAATTGTTCAAAAGATTCTAAGATATTTACCATCATGCTTTAACCCTAAGGTTTCAGCCATAGAAGAAACATCTTATTGGGAAACTTTGACCATAAACCAATTACTTGGAAACCTAATAGCCTATGAGATGAGACTACCACAGAAGAAGTCATATGTGAGGGAGGCAGCCTTTAAGACAGAGAAGAAAAAAGAAGGAAAACAAGATACATGCTCCTGCTCTGATGAAGAAGAAGCCAAATTTGTCAGAAGATTGGAAAGAGGCTCAGGCAAGTATAAAGGTAAACTTCCATTTAAATGCTTTAACTGTGGAAGAGTTGGACACTACGCATCTAAGTGCCCTCATAAAAAGATAAAGAATCAGACTCAAGAATTAGGGAAAACCAGATCAAGGAACTAGCAGAAAGGGAAGAAATTCAATAGAAAAAAAGTTTATGCTCAGCAAGACAGCGGTGCATCTGAAAGCTCAAATGAATCCTCCAATGAAGAGGGAACTTCTAAATTTGATTGATGGCCAAGGAAGAGCTGGAAGGATTCCTTCTAGAAGATGAGGAAGAAGGTGAAGTAGATCTGGAAGGGGAGCTAAGAAGTGCCCTGGAGGAAATAGACAGACTTAAACTAAAATGCAGAAAACAGAAAGACATTCTCCTCAAATATGTAAGAGAAGAAAAAAACACAGAAGACCTCACTCAGTTGAAAGTAGAGCTTGAAGAAGCCAAGAAGGTAGAAGACACTCTACTTAAGCAAATTACGGATAAAATTCAGATGCAAGAGAAATTGGAAGAAGAAGTAGTGTGCCTGAGAAAGAAATTAGAAAAATCCCAAAGAGAATTATTAATGATCACTCCTCAAATGAAAAGCTCTGGACAGTTGGAACAAATTCTAAATGCTCAAAGGTCTCCTCTGATAAAGACTGGGATAGGCTATGAAGGAGAAACAAGCAAGACCAAGGTAGAAGATAACAGGAATATCATTTTTGTAAAAGTTGTAAAGGATAATGAAGCAGCTCAGAAACAAGCAGCAACATGAAAGGACAGAGAATGAGAGAATGAAACAATCAATTGTTAATGGCTCATACGCTCCTAAGGATGAATTAAATAAAATTGGAAGCTGTCAAAGAAGGTTCTTTCCTCCTATGAGAAGGATCACTTGTTTTTGCTGCCATAAACCTGGACATATTGTAGCATTTTGTAAGACAAATCAAATCAGGTCCAACCAGAAAAGGATGCAAACAGTGAAAAGACTACCTCAAGCTAACACATGGAGAAGACAACCCTTCATCAGGCATGCAAATTGTTTTTATGGATGTTGTTTTTACTGTAAGGAATTTGGCCATAAATTCATAGAGTGCAAAACATATGGACAAAGATTGATGTTCAAAACCTCAAGGAGGTTTATGAATCATGGAGAATTTACTCGTACTCATAATTCTGCTAAAAATATGATTAATTGTTGTGTATGCCATAAAATCGGACATATGTCTTCCCAATGTCCTTTCAAAGGATGTGGTCCATCTTCCCAGAATAGGTGCCAAACAAATAGCTGCCTACAGTGGAAAAAGAAGTTGAATAAGTGTGACCTGGCTAGCCCAAGATCAGAAAAGCCAATGGTATTTGGACAGTGGATGCTCAAAGCATATGACTGGAGATACAAGCAAGTTTATAACCTTTGATGAAAATAAATCTGGAAATGTTACTTTTGGCAATGATAAAGCAGGGAAAATCAAAGGAAAAGCCTCAGTCAGTTTGGATAATGGAATAGGAAAGGCCCAAGATGTACTATTTGTGGATGGGCTGAAAGCAAATCTGCTTAGTGTTAGTCAAATGTGTGATAAAGGCTGTGAAGTTATTTTTAGAGCACAAGACTGTGAAGTAAGATCAAGCACCACAGGAAAGACCTTGATCAAAGGTATTAGAACAGAAAGTAATGGCTACATAGTGAAAGAAGAGAATGAAGCATGCCACCTAAGAAAACTTGAGGAATCATGGTTATGGCATAGAATATTGGGACACCTTAACTTTGACCACATCATCAGTCTAAGCAAGAAAAGTGCAGTCAGAGATATGTCAGCAATAACGAAGCCTTCAAATACCATATGTAAAGCTTGCCAATTGGGAAAACAGACCTGCACATCTTTCAAAACCAAAGAGCAACTATCTACAAGTAGACCTCTGCAGCTTGTTCACATGGACTTGTGTGGACCTTCAAGAACTAAAGCACCAAGTGGAGAATCCTATTTCATGCTAATAATAGATCATTTTTCCAGAATGACATGGGTAGCATTCCTCAAATATAAATCGGAAGCACTTGAGAAATTCAAGATATTCAAGGCATTGGTAAAAAATCAACCAGAATGCAAGTTGAAGTGCATCAAATCAAATAGAGGAGGTGAATTCACAGACTATGATTTTGCAGACCTATGCAATGAGCATGGGATAAAACAACAGTTTACAATTGCAGGAACACCTCAACAGAATGGAGTGGCAGAGAGACAAAACAGGTCAGTACAACAAATTGCCAGAGCTATGATGCAAGAAAGTAACATTCCCCAAACCTTTTGGGCAGAAGCAGTACACACAGTTGTTCACATTCTTAACAAAGCTCATCTAAGACCAAATTGTGACAAGACTCCTTATGAACTATGGCATGGTAAACCAACATCAATCAAGCACTTAAGAGTCTTTGGAAGCAAGTGTTTCATAAAAAATAATGATGAAAATCTGGGAAAGTTTGATGCAAGAGCAGATGAAGGAATATTTTTAGGATATGCATCCAAGAGTAAGGGTTACAGGTGCTACAACAAAACACTTCGCAAAATTGTGGAAAGCATTGATGTAAGATTTGATGAAGATCTACCAAACAAGACAAGAAGTACAGGTTGCAACAATCCTCCAGAAGATCATGAAGAAGTGAACCAAGATGATGATGAACTAAGCAAGACAACAGAAGATACTGAGTTAAACTCAAAAGGTCCCTCAAGATACATTCAAAAGAACCATCCAGAAGATCAAATCATTGGGGACAAGAGTGTAGGAGTCTATACAAGAAGACAGCTAGCTGAACAAACAGAAGAAGTATACCTAGCCATGTTATCTCAAATAGAGCCAAAGAAGTTTGAAGAAGCCTGCAAAGACAAATATTGGGTGAATGCTATGAACGAAGAATTGGACCAAATTGAGAAGAACAATACCTAGGAATTAGTTCCAAGACCCACTGGGAAAAATGTCATTGGCACAAAATGGATATTCAAGAACAAGATGAATGAACAAGGGCAGGTAATCAGGAATAAAGCCAGACTTGTATGCAAGGGATATTCACAAATTGAAGGTCTTGATTATGATGAAACCTTTGGCCCTGTAGCCAGAATGGAAGCAATCAGAATGTTTTGGCCTTTGCATGTTATCATGATTTTAAGGTATATCAAATGGATGTGAAGTCTGTCTTCTTGAATGGAGATCTAGAAGAAGAAGTCTACATGGAACAACCTGAAGGATTCTCATTAACAGATAAACATGACTATGTGTGTAGATTAAAGAAAGTCTTATATGGTCTGATACAAGCTCCTCATGCATGGTATTCAAGGCTAGACAAATACTTGCAAAATCAAGGTTTTAAGAAAGGAGGAGTAGACAGCGATCTGTACATAAAAGCTAATGAAAATGATCTCCTTATTGTTGTTGTGTATGTAGATGACATCATGTTTGGGAGCAACAAGGATGAGTTAGCAAAAGGATGTGCTGAAGAAATGAAATCAGAATTTGAGATGTCTATGATTGGAGAGCTCACCTTCTATTTAGGACTTCAAATTCAACAAAAGAACACAGGAACATTCATCTCACAAGAAAAATACTTAAGAGAGATGTTGAAAAGGTTCCAAATGGAAGACTACAAACCTGTGTCAACTCCCATGATCACTGGATGCAAACTATGTGCCAATGATGGATCAGCAAACATAGATCAAAAACTGTACAGATCCATGATAGGAAGTCTGCTATAACTAACAGCTTCTAGACGAGACATTATGTTGGCAGTAGGACTTGTGGCAAGATATCAAACAGCACCAAAACAAAATCACTTACTAGCAGTCAAAAGAATATTCAGATATCTACAAGGAACTGCACGTTATGGGCTATGGTATCCAAAAGGCAAGAGCTTCACTTTGACAGCATATACAGATGCAGATTGGGCCAGCTGTGTGGATGACAGGAAAAGCACAAGTGGAGGTACATTCTATTTGGAAAAAAGTCTGGTGGCATGGCTAAGCAAGAAGCAAACTTCTATCTCTCTATCTATAGCAGAAGCAGAATACATAGCAGCAGCAGCATGTTGCACACAAGTAATGTGGATGAAACAAACTCTCCAAGACATGAAGGTATGCATTGATGAACCTATTTCAATCAAATGTGACAATACAAGTGCAATAAGTATATCAAAAAATCATGTACTTCATTCAAAAACTAAGCACATCCCAATCAAGTACCATTTCCTCAGAGAACAAGTAGCACAGAAAGTAGTGAAGTTGGAATATGTACCAACAAAGGAACAAACAGCAGAGATATTCACAAAACCTCTTGCTAAATAACCATTTGAATATTTAAGAGACAAACTAGGAGTAGTGTTTGCAGATGTTACTCTCTGACAAGAAAAAAAAGCATCATTCCAGGGGGAGATCAGAAAAGAAAACATCATTCCAGGGGGAGATCAGTCTACAAAGATTGCCACAAAAGAACCAGAAAAAGTGAACAGTGCATGGAACATGTCCTCAAGATCAGAGGACATGTTTTAAGAAATGACAAGATTTGGAAATCTCACTAGGAAATGTGCAACCCTTTGCCATTGATGTCAAAGGGGGAGGAAAGGCAAGCAAAAGAAGAGTATTAAAACATTGTCATCAATGCCAAAGGGGGAGATTGTTGGAAATGTTGTCATTGATGGCAAAGGAAAAGACAGGAGCATCACTTGAACCATCACAGAGAAGAACCAACAATAAGGCAAAGGAGCAGATCAAGCAATTAGGCAGCAGAGACAACAAAAGAGAGGCAGAAAGGAGCAGCATTATACAAGACGTGATGCAATGTACTGATGATGCGATGTGATGCGATCGCATATCGCAATCGACGAAAGAAGCAAAGAGGCAGAGTAATGAAGTGGAGATGCGATGCGATGCAATGATATAAGTACATGGGTCCTACAAGCCAAACGCTTATTATAATATTCCGAAGGTTGGGTACAAAAGAGTTTCATTTATGAAAAGTATTGCCGAAACGTTTACAAAGGAATTAACGCGATGGACCAGTTAAACAAACAAAGGAAGGACAGTGAGTCCCGCAAGGAAAGCGGCTTTGAAAACCCAATACCAGTGGGTTTGCGCGACTCGTCAAGAGGTAAGCTGTTTTCACTTTTCGAACGCGATATTGTTATTTGGAGGACATGTGTAAATGAGTGGTATTCAAAAACCACTGACATCGCGTAATTTTTTAGCATTAAGTTTCGTATATTTAAATTGCACGATATTGCGCGAGGACCGTCGGATGAGGGTCCAATTGGAGGTTGGAGCGCGAGAGTTATTTGACCGTTGGATTGCCAATTAAGTTGCGCAGCGAAAGGCGGAGTTTTAAAGTTAAGGCCTAAAGTGGAAGATTGAAGATCGACAGCAGAGATCGTATCGGAGAGAGAAGATCAACGGTGGAAATCTCATCGCATCGGCGATTTCTAATCGCATCGATGGAATGAAAGAACAAAGGAATGACAAGTTGAAAGTTGCGATTGCAATTGAGCAACCGGCTGTTCCCAATTAACGGCAGTCGTTGGATCTACAGTGAATTATCGCATTGGAGAATTCTAATCACATCGGCGCAACGAAAGAGTAAGGGAACGTGTTGTTGGATGTTGTGATTACGATGATGCGATCCAATCACAACCGTTGGATCATGGCAGATAGCAACCGTTGGATCATAAAGTAAGTCGAAGTGGGGCCCACAGTGACCCATTGCATCGGCGGAGATTCAAACACAAAAATATAAGATTTTCCTTTGTTAAAGCACTTCGACAGGTAAAAGAGAATTATAACGTAGAACATTGAAATGCCGAAATATTGCCTGGTGGGACATTCGCTAATCGCATCGACGAAATTCAGATGACCAAAGGCACAAGAGGATCTCAAAATGTTGCGATTGCGATTGGAAAGTTAAAAGAGGCGGAGTATATTTGTAGTGTGGGCCCCCATGTAAAAAGAAAAAGTTTAATGCATGTTTACTCTGAGATTTTAGACCAAAACTGAAGAATGAATAAAAAGTAAAGCGGCAAGTATATATGAAACAATATATACATATATATATGCGGTGTGGGGCCATCGCATCGACGTGAAGGCAGAGCAGTGGAACATGTTATTGAAATTTGCAATTGCGATTAATCGCATCGGAACAATCGCAAAGGGTGTAATCGCAATCGGAAATCATCAGAGGAGGCTCATCGCTTCAGGGAATAGAAAGAGTTCGGCAAGTGGGCCCAGAAGGCTATTTTCTATGGTAAAAATGTCTTTGTTATATGCCGAGAGATATTTGAGGTTTTTATAGAAAAACATTGTAAACGCGTTGAAGTAAATTTTGAACCATATGAAGAACTTCTACAATGTAAAATACAGTGAATTTTGATAAAGCTGCCAAAGTTGGAACAGAATTTGGGAAATGCATTTTACATACATGGAAAACAGAGGTATGCAGAACAGTTACAGTGACAGGAGCAGAAAAGACAAAAGCACAGCAAGCCAAGGGCCGGAAAAGGGCTGAGTGAAAATGTTTTATTGTAACTGAAAATGTAAATGGGTTAATTGATTTTATATTGTTTGTGATGCAAAAACAAGTCTCCATAGGCAAACAAAACTCCACTGTAAAACTGAAATTTGTATAAATTGCTATATTTCTCTGAATGAGCTAGGCAAAGGAATGAGAAGGCAGAAGTCAAAGAGTCAAGGTTGTTCATTTCGAATTCTCGGTAGAATACAAACAGTCAAGAGGTGAACTCTATAAATGATATCTCATAAATATGCATTGAGAGGTTAGAGAGTTAGAGAATGCAGAAATAAAGCAGTGAGGCAGAGAAGGAGTTGATAGAGAATCTGAGAAGATGCAGAGATGATACAAGGCAAATATGAGGACTGATGGACAGCAGAAAAGAAGGAACAGAACAGAGTTGATATTCAAGTAAATCAACAAGTGTTTTCTTTTGAAAGAGTGAGGAAGTTGGAGCTTCCCTATCAAGTTGTCGCTTGATAGATGTCAATTGTAGCTGACTGAGGTAGGAGCCAACTGTAGGTTGGTGCCTGCATAAAATAGTTGGGAGTAGGAGCTTCCTTGCAAGTTGTAGCTTGCAGAATTGAGATAGGAGCCTCCTGTAGGTTGGAGCCTACAAAAAATTAGTGGTGAAAGAGAGTTGGAACTTGCCTTTGCATCACAACAATAATAAGATGTGGTTTTCTCCCTTTATGGGTTTCCACTTATTCTGTTGTCTTTGTGCATGATGTTTATGTGTTGATATGGTTTATCTAATCTGCTTAGTACTTGCTTCTCTCATATTAAGTCTGTTGTTACATTATCTAAATACTTGTTGCTCACGTTCTAAGATTACTCACATATTAAGTTGAACATGAAATGAAGGTGTAAATAAGTTTTAATGAAAGTTTTAAAAGTCCATGAATGTGTTAAACTGATTCACCCCCCCCTCTCAGTTTAACTAAGGGTTCAACATTTCCTTATAGTTTGCATTGCATTTTTTATATATTTGTGTGTTGTGTGTGCACTCCAACCCCAACCCCAACCCTCCCATCCTTTGAAAAACTTAGAATTGTTTTCTAGCCATTTTGAGCACTCATCCCCCATCTCCAGCTTGTGCAACTAGATTAATACTCAACAAAGCACAATAAATGTTGTTTCAAAATAATTTATTCATATAGGCCACATTGTTGTAAAAGTTTGAAGATCGTAAAGACACACATTGTTGTAAAAGTTTGATCATAAAAGAGACCCGTCTTTGGAAAAAGCTAATGCAAAACAAATTATGTAATTTTTTATGTTTTATACAATTACAGCAGAGTTTATTAATGTAGGTTATCAGAACTTTATATGACTTGAGAAACACTTGAAGTGTCAATACTTAAAGCTCAAATATAAAATTACAACTGGTATGTTTTAGGCCAGGAAACAAGAATTTTAGACAAGCATAATTCACCTTTAAAACCTGCATTTTATGGTTTCAATCTGCAGAAGCAGTCTATACAATAATAATATAATCTAATTTTAAGGTCATGGCCAAGCCAATCACATGTTCTTGACCATTAAACTCACTTAAGTTGTAGATAATGCAAATTAGTCTAGTTGTTCACTAAAATTGATTAGCAACTTTACTGTAAATTTCCCACTTAAACTTTCAATATACTTGAAAATAATAACATTCACTAATGGAAAATTCAGAAACATCACTCCCCTTGCATTTGCATTTGTTTGTAGTAGATCTTGTGAGAACAACTTGCATTTGCATTTGTTTGTAGTAGATCTTGTGAGAACAAATCTTGCCTCATGCATAACAAACAAACAAACAAATTAAGTAGCTAACATTTTCCATTTTACTATTTTTTTAATTTCCTCTCACGTGATTTACCAATCAATAACATATATTAGCGAAAAACTCTGCCCCTTTTTATAAAAGAAATAGAAGTATAAATAACTTTTCAAACTTTCATCAAAGTTTCCCAAATCTTTTTGAGGGTTCCAAGTTTTCTGCACTTAAAAAGAAAACACAAGGTTCCTCGTATTCTCTGTGAGAGGAGAAAAAGGAGAAAACATAGCATGGATCAAATGGAAATTCCAATTCCTGCGGCCAAAGAAACACACGAAGAAATTTTATTGTTGCATGTATCATAACGACGACCTTCTCTATAAATTAAAAATATACGCTGTATAGATATAACAATTGGCCAAAAGTTCTATTGTAGGCACTTTGCCCAGCATAGATCCACCATACAGAGCTCCCTATTTGCCTGCAGCAAAATTTCTGTGCGGCAAATTAAAACAACAGTACATAAAAGATTATTATAGGATCTACAATTTCTCATACGAGACTCGTTAACAAATCCCGCATCAAGAGCTTGTATACACTTTCCATCTTCATCTGTCACAAGATGGACGGAACAATAACATCCCATATTTACGGCACCTTAAACAACCTCTAATGCTGATTTGGCTCTATTCCCCCAGTATTCTAAGTTCTAACCACGTATAGAAGAAAAATATCATGATTCCTGAAAGGGTTTTTACCTTCCGAAACTGTACCTCCTGCCTCAATGCTTCTTGAATTCATTAACAATTTACTATCAACATAGGGCCAGTTTAACAACCACTTCCTGGAGGCAATGACACAGCCAATTCTGTACACACAACATGACAACTAATCATTTAACCCTCCAATCCCAAGCATCATATCCATCGCTATTCAGGAAAATAAGTTTTGGTTGATGGAGCCACAGAATTGATACAAGTGAAGCCAGAGCCACAGAATTGATACAAGTGAAGCCACTGACCGCGAGACAGGAAACCTGATAAAGTACATCAATGATTAATAAAAGACACGCAGATTAACAGAATTTCCAGCGACAAACACATGATATTCATAAAACAGAAATAATACTTAAGCAAGCTATGATCGTCAAGGGACCTTTTCGACGTATCCTTTAAAATGTTAATAAATTTTCATCACTAAATCAATATTAAATTTTAAAAAATCTAAGGTGGGAATGCACATGAAATAACTGAACATCAACTACTATATTCATCATACTCAAATCAAAAGAGTATAACACATCTTTACAAATGAATTTATCACTACAAGCAGGGTGGCAATCAAAGCACAATGAATGAATGAAATAGCTGAACATCAACTACCGTATTGATACTCAAATCAAGAGTATAATACATCTTTACAAATGAAATTGCCACTACACAGGGAAGTAATTAAAGCAAAATGATGCCATCCAATTTTCCGATCTAAAACATTAAATATGCAATACAATTACTTTTGGAAATTAAAGATCTAAAATAACAAACATAGAAGAATAAAGCATCAGAAAAGATTATATAATTTGGCTGTGGAGTTAGCATACATAATATGAAATAATATCGCCAATTAGAGGTCTTGCTGAGAGTAAATAAGTTAATAACAAGGAGCAAACCTTTTCATCGAACTTCGACAAGGGAAGGTTAAATCAACAAGCAAGAAAATACTTAGAGCAGAGAGGAATACTAAATATCAGGAGATGGCATATAATGAAGGAGATAGCCTAGAACCGTACATAAGGATGGAATCCTCAGCAACCCACAGGTTATACTGAGGTAAGATGTGAAGAGATGTCGTGAGCAAAGGTGATAAATATATGTCACGGTAAGGAAATAAAACAAGTTATTAGAAGAAAAAAAATTCAAGAGAGAAAAGTTGGATGAGAAGAGTATATATTTCTCTTGTCAAACAACTAACTGTAGAATTGGAGAGAAAGAAAACCCAGGCAGAAGGATACTCTAGAAGGCGAGGAACAGGAGGAAAACGAGGATAATGGATAAGAGATCCAGGAACAACCCAAGCTTGAAATATTTATGGGCCATGGTGATAAGGGAATTCTGGTTAGGGGTAGCATTCCATAAGGATGTGATGAGCGTCCACATAGGTTTTGAATGTCTTCAAGAACCCAGCTTATCAGAATGTATATGCTGATAGCATAAATGTTGACTCATATTGAGAAATATTATGCCATACCTTCATTACTAATTAAAATCACTTCTAATTCTTGTTAAAATTCACTTCAGAAAAACGTTGATTCAATAACTCCAGATATCATAAATGCATACATATTTATGCATATTTATACATCACGCATCCATGCTATCTTATTATACATGCCCCAAATAGATCCTATAAAATAAAGCAAGCCCCAAAACAATGTGAAGATAAAACGTTAGACCTCATAAGATCCACCAAAGGCAAAGAAAGAAGGAAATATAGTCCACACATGACTAAGAAGCAATCAGTCGGACTGAAATTACAAACGCATGACATATAGAAAAAGTAGAAATATAGAAAAACCATGAAATTCTAACAGGACACAACAAAATTCTCTTTAAGACCACTACAGCATTAAGTGAAATAACTTTTGTCCAAACTTGATGGCTATATGAAACTTTAGACGTTCATGTTTTTAGTTGCTCACCTTATAATACCTATATCTTTAAAACTTGTCCCTGAGCTATTTGAGAAATGAAAGAATTCATGCACATCAATGTGAGAAGAGAAGAAATACCAATGACCATGAGCCCAGTTTCAATATTTATGTACTTGAAATTGAGTTTTGCACTGATCCTTCGTCCAGAATAAGTGACTCCTGGTGAGAGAGTTCAATAAATTAATTACGGTTAGAAGCAAAATTTAAGCCTATACAAGATAACCTCAGTTATGTGCACAATAGAACACGTTCTATCATTTCTAGCATAACAGCAATGAGAACTCACCTCACTTAGAAATTCAAGAGAACTCTTCTCCATAATAGTAGATGCATCCACAGAATTATTTATTTCCTCTTTTCTGTCACATAGACCCTGCACTGATTTTCTCCTCCTGTTCTTATTTAATGGGGAATCTAAATACTGCTCCTCGGGCATATAGTTCTCTTGCCCTGATATCTCAGCAAATACAGGAGAAGATACAGGTGAGGTTGTAAGTCTCCTTGCAGCTTTCACTGCAAAGGAAAAAATTGAACCCTTCTCCTTTTTCAGTTGCTTCTGTAGTTCTTGGTGATCACTAGTAATTGGTAGAGTACAGTTATCAGATAGAGGGATTCTTCCAATTGTTTTACTTCCATGAATAGGAAGACAAGGCTGTTTCCAAAGTTCCATAGAAGTTGGAGAAGAATCACCCTTCAAGTTCAACTCAACTGGAGAGGCTGGCTTAACGTCTTCATAGACAGGCCATTCAATGGTACTTAATAGCTTGTCCTCATTTCTAGACTTAGAATCATAGACTGAATTGGATATTCTATTTTCTGCACTTTTGTCAACATTTCTGTTTTGATTAACTGGTTGACACCCTTCAGAAACATCAACTTTTTGTTCATTTTGAAATGAATATGAATGTTCAGTTTCCAGCTCGATTTTGGAGGTTGAATCTAGGGGAGAATTAGACACGTCCGTTTCTGTTGCATTCTGAGTTTCCACTTGATTTACTGAGGGTAACAATTGCCCTTTTGCACAGTCAAATTCACACCTAATTTTCTTATCAAATGAAAGGGACAATTCATTGTGATCAAGAGGTTGAGCGGCAACAACTGTATTCCCGTCAGTAGCTTTATCAGGCATTATTGATCTTGTGGTCTCTAAACATTTTGCAGAGATTGCTTCACAACCCAAAGTTTCTGATCCAACCTGTAAAGGAGCAACCTCACCTGAAAAGTCCAACTGATATGAATTCCTTTTAGCAACTGGACCAGAGGTGCCTTTTGGCTTGCATACCTCACCATTAGATAACTGTAACTGCAGTTTACTTTGAATATCTTCAGTGACAGAGTCTTCCTTATTATCTTCAGCGATAACAACTTTTTGATGAACTTCCAAAGAATGTTGATCCAAATCACTCTTTTGGTTGCAATCATTCTGATGAGGTTTAACAGAGGATTCATCCTTCTGCTGCACTAGCAACGGCAGATCTGAAGAAAGTCCAGGGTTTGAATTCGGCCTTGGTTGACATGCTTGCGATAGACTGGATGGGATACGACTTTTAAAAACAGTACCAGATTTATTATGGAAAGGTGAAGGAATGGTACATGGTAGAGCACAACCATAGCTTGGCCGGATAGATAGATTTACAGATGTGAATGGTGATTTTGTAGAATAAAACCCATGGAGCTTCTGTTTTGAATCCCTATGGATATCACCTTGTCCTCCAGGAGAAAACCTAGGTGGGCAAGCAGGGATTCCTGGAGGCAATGCTTTTTTCTCCAGGACATAGCCAGAGGACTTTTCATACAAAGTAGAAAGATCCCGTACAAAGGAAGCACTTCCCTGCAGATACCGAGAAGTTAAAACTCATCAGTCTATCAAATTGTAACAAACTTGAATTTCATTTCAATATTCATTTTGATTAGAGTAGAAACAAGAACATTTAAGTAAACTAACCGTATCAAAAAAGCCAATTTTCGGTGATGGCATTCTTAACCCTGATGGCCTAGATAGATTAGCTCTTAATTGACTGCTTCCACTACTACGTGAATTATCTTTGGTATGTGAATCTCTAGGAGTACTGCAAGCCATATTCAAGTCATCCACAGCTAGCCTATGCATATTAGTTGAAGTTGCCTCACAAGCTACTGGTACTCTACTCTGGAGTCCTTGTTTTTTGTAGTCTACCTTTTGAAACATGTTCGTCTGCAGCAAAGCCCACATCTATAACAGATGCATTCTGATTGTCACAAGATGCATTCTGATTGTCACAAGAAACATCGTTTGTGTTTGACTTTGAAGGGCTGATCATTGAGCTGGTAGAATGTGTTGGAGAGCTCACAGAAGACATCCCATCAAAAGAACTTCCAGGAGATAAACTAGAATGAAATATAGAACTAGAATCATCTGTAAAATATGCCAATGAATCAGAATTGGTAAATTGAATTCCAGAAAGCCTCCATTGCCCTCTCAGAAACAGGCTTTGCAAGCCTTTCAAATGAATAAGAGTGGCAACGTGACAATTTGGAGAAGGAGACTCTGATGCACATGAATTGGGTGCCGAAGTAGATTTAGCACTGATACGGAAGTCGTCTCGTGCATTTCGAGGGGAGATTTTATGACCTGAAGTCTTGCCCATGTTAGCTGCAGTAAAAGCCATATCTACATTAAAATGGTCGGTAGAACAAATGCTCAAGAAAATGCAAATAGGTGTGCAAAATTGGAATGCAATTTTAAGAAAATTGAAACTCAAGATATGAGAAAGTAGATTGTTCAATAAAGGTTCAATCCCCCAAAACACGTATGGAAGCACCAACCTGGTAACACTTTTCCAAGTGTATCCTTCACACATTTAGAGACTGAAGAGATCCTTTTTGTGAAAGACCCAGATGTGGAAGAGCTATCAGTTTGCAGAGCGACTCATTGGCTGCTTTACATGGGACTTCTGGAACTCTTTAGTTTTCATGTCAGATTTTTTTGCAGTGTTTAAGTCAAGTATAACAAATTTTACAAGAACTTGTTTTCTATGTCACAAGTAACAAACAAAAGTCAATCATTTTGATAAAGGATATGTCATTAGGGCATGGAGCTTGACAACGCAGCCCTTTTTTATTTCTGCTGTCAACAGGCAGCTTTGTGGAATTTCTATTTTCTGTGACAGATGATTTTGCCTGAGACAGAAAATATTTAAACTTCTTAAAAAAGGTGAAGATAAGTTTCACTTGAAATGAAGAATTATAATATACAGTATAGAAGCAAACTCCATTAGATAAAATCATTTCTTAAGTCCAACAAGTGACCAGTGTATCCAGTGTGGGAGTGTTTAAGAGGAGCTTGCCTTTGGTGGAAAACTGACATTGCTCAACAATTGCTGTAATAAACAATCAGCAATGCATTAGAATTATTTGTTATCAACTCAACAATATCATGGTTAAGAAGCTATATAGAAAAAACAAAATCAAGAAATACAGATGCTGTGGCATCAAGAACAAAACTTTCTATTTAGAAGAAGCGATTTTCTTTGAAGTGACAGGGTTCAATTATAAACTGTGAAATAGTGCAAGCTTCTCACATTTTGTTCGCACTTTGTCCATTTCATGCCTGGTTCCACCTGTTCTGTTGCCAATGGATACAAAGCCCTGTCTCTTGTCAGCTTCATTTTCAGAATGCAGCTTGCTTCCACCTGTTCTATTGTTAATAATTGCAACATCACTGACATCCATAAATTTCACCTTCACTACTCTTCTTGCTGACAAGCAATTTGTTGCCAGTAGTTGTCATGTTAATTTGATCTTCAGGATTTGGCTGCACTCTATTCGTTTCATTGGTTCCACCTATCCTATTGCTAATGGATATAAAACCCTGTCTCTTGGTAGGTTCATTTTTCAGAATGAAGCTTGCTTCTGCCCTTTTCTATTGCTAATAATTGCCATATCATGAATACCATAAATTCCACCTTCACTGTTGTTCTTGATGGCAACTAGTTTGTTGCCAGTGGTCGTCATATCAATTTGATCATCAGAATTTTGTTGTTTTTGTTCAAATAGGTTTTTCTTCCAAATCCTGTAAAGTCAATTCAGAAGAAACAAAGCTGCCATTTGATTCAACGGAAATCCTCGTTTCCTCTTTAATGCCAGGTAATAACTCTTCTTTTGGCATCTTGAAAGTTTTATTTACAAGTGCCAACTCTTCAGAATTAAGAACTCCTAAAGGCATTTTGTGAAAACGTCAGAATACTGGTACAGTAAGAAGTACATTAACTGAAAGTAGGAAATCTACAAAAACATGCACAATAAGAAACAAAGTACTGTAATCCCACCTTCATCAGTGAAGAAGGCCTTGTCCCAGGCTAAACTCTTCCGCAAGCTACTCTTAACTGGCCCTATTCCTGCCCTCTCTGAAGGAGAGGGTTCTTTTGAAAGAGCTGATTGCTCCTTATTCATACCGGAGCTTGTGGTACTGTCATGTATGAGCTGACCATTTGCATCAGCTCCAAATGATGAGAAATGGCTCTCCAGTAAATCATCATTCTCAACTAACTCTGAAAAAGGAAATCCATCACATTAGATTTATACAACGATAATTTTCTTAAGATAAGAAAAAGTCAAAACCTGCAAAATAAGAGTATCATGTATTTACGTTCATATTGGTCTTTTATATTATACGTTTGCACAGAACAGCAAAAGACTGAGAATCAATCCCTCAACCCTTACAGATCTTGTCACGTTTAATAGTAAAATATCTTTTGAGTTCTAAAAATATTTATTTATATCCAGTACGGAATTTTTCCCAACAGAAAACGTATATGACCACATTATGCTTCACTGCAGCATATCCTCAAACAGAATTTCAGCAGCATCTTGAAAGTTTTATTTACAAGTGCCAACTCTTCAGAATTAAGAACTCCTAAAAGCGCTAGATTGGAGGTTTCTGTGGTATAGTACATTAACTGAAATTAGGAAATCTACAAAAACATGCACAATAAGAAACAAAGTACTGTAAACCACCTTCATCAGTGAAGAAGGCCTTGTCCCAGAGCTAAACTCTTCCGCAAGCTACTCTTAACTGGCCCTATTCCTGCCCTCTCTGAAGGAGAGGGTTCTTTTGAAAGAGCTGATTGCTCCTTATTCATACCGGAGCTTGTGGTACTGTCATGTATGAGCTGACCATTTGCATCAGCTCCAAATGATGAGAAATGGCTCTCCAAGTAAATCATCATTCTCAACTAACTCTGAAAAAGGAAATCCATCACATTAGATTTATACAACGATAATTTTTCTTAAGATAAGAAAAGTCAAAACCTGCAAAAATAAGAGTATCATGTATTTACGTTCATATTGGTCTTTTATATTATACGTTTGCACGAACGACAAAAAGCGAGAATCAATCCCTCAACCCTTTACAGATTGTAATATCCCCCAAAGGGAAATAACCGGTAATAAACGGGAAATATGCTGACGGATATAGAAAATACAATGCTGAACCGGATCATGGAACAATTGCACATAGAATGCCGTAAAGACCGAGCCATTTTATTAATCGAAAGTACATAGAGAGGAGTACAAGAAAAATCGGAAAGAGGGCACCTATCCTTGCTCAAGGCAAGTGAAGAATCCTCTCGAGAAAAAATAGGAAATGGCTACTACGAAGCGCATCCCCGTGCTCGCTGGAAGAACTGCCGTAAATGGCTAGCCGTCTCAGGAGTGAGAGGCTCGAAGCTAGGGGCTGATCCCCTTGCCGGAATGAGCTAAAAATCTACTGGATCACCTATACTCGTCGCTCAGGACAAAACCCGGAAACCGTGAAGCAAATGGACCACCTCCGAAAATCGCCCCCGAAACCCTCCTCCTCACAAAAACAGCGTGCCTTCGAGAACAGCTCGGAAAGCTCAAGAAATATCTTTGGCAAAAGGGGCTGGATCTATCCACAAATCCTCCGGATGAGATGACCAACTCCTCGAGTTTGAAAACACCCGAAAAATCTTTGCCGAACCCCACATAAAGACCCTACTCATCGGATATGCGTCCTCACGACCCGGATCCGCGTCTCTCTGCGCCCGGATCTGCTTTGGATCCGAGTCATACAAAGGTCTGGATCTGCTACTATCTCTCCCGGATCTGCGTCCCACAAGGCTAGATCTGCTCTAGTCTCTTCGGATCTATGCTAGAGTGCTGCCAATATCTCCTCGGATCCTGCAACCTCCAAAGGCGGGATGCGATGTTATCTCTTCGCGGATCTAGAGCTGGATGCGCAATATCTCCTCGAGATCACAATCTCCCAAGTAGCTGGATCTAGTGCTACCCCTCCAGGATCCGCAACCTACGGGAACCGCGATGCTGCAAATATCTGCTCGGATCTACAATCTCCAAGGTCTGGATCTATCCTTGTGCCTTCGGATCCGCGTCCTTCCTCTTCCCTGCGAGCAGGCGTCCTCACTCCCAAGGCGATCGCGCGTCCTTCTCGCTGCCTGACTGCGTTTTTTCTGCTAGATCTGCGCGACCACTAGAGGGCTTCTTCCTCTCCGACTCTCCACACAGACACTACGAGCGAAAGATAGAACTCGAAATTAACCTTACTAGGGCGGGCACTCGAAGTCCCCCCGAAGCTAAGGGTGAAACCGCAATAACCCTTGCCCCGGGGCGGGCACTCGAAGTCCCCAGGAGGCTAAGGGTGAGATCTCCGGCAGGAGACACTCAGTGCACTAAACAGTGCTTTGACGGACCGACTAAACAACCGTATGGCTGACGGGGACAAAAGTCTAGCTCTCAATATCAATATCAAAATATGCATGCTCCAAATGAGGTGAGATCCTCTCCTTTTTATAATGCCAAACTCCCTCCAAAAACTTAACTGCGTCCTTACTCTCCTTTGACCTCGCGTTAGCTACCTTGGAGTCGACTCGATGCCTCCCCCATCATTACTCATGTGGACCCCCAAGGCCCCCTCTTTAAGTTATAACGTTGATCAACTAGGAGAACACTTTATTTTATAAAGTGAGGTGACTAAAGTGAGGTGACCCCTCTTATTTCTCACTTTATTTATTATTTCCAACTAAAGCGGCAAAATTAAACAAAAATGAGATATTCCAATTAGCAAGGCTAATTGGGAATATTACAGTCTCCCCCGGCAAAAACGTTGCTTGTCCTCAAGCAACTGAAGTGATGGATGCTGTAAAGTCTGCTCACTCTCCCCCGTGGCATCCTCATCCGGCAAAAATGTCTTGTTCTCAAGCAACGCTGGAACAAGCCTACTCTCTAGCTGATGCTCCCTGCCGATACTGCAAAATGTGCCTGGGTCCCACTGAAACCTCCCTGTCTCCTGCATCACCCTTATATGAAGGGATATCTCAACGCCAGGATCCCAAACTGGCCTCTCATGGTACCAGCCAATCAATAGTCCTCCCGGATCCCATCGCCACTGTGGCCAATAATCGTACAAGTCTCGTGACTCGAACTGCTCACTGCCTCTGGCTATGACTAGAGACCATGACCGCTGCTGTTCTGCATCTATGACTGTGTAAGCTGGCCCATCAACTGTGAACCAACTCGTCGCCTTTCTCCAATCAAGGCATGAAGTGAGGAACATCTCTCTCATGTGGATCCTCCATCCCCAAGCAATCATCCAAACCAAATGAGCCACCTCCTGACAAGGCAACTCCTGAAAATCTCCTTCCACCTCAAGCTCTGGTAATGAAGGTGGGCTGAAAGTCTGATCTTGGGCTGCAAAATCATTGCCCTTCAATGGCAAAGTGAAGAACAATCCTCCATAGAAGGCTCCTCCATCAATGAAGAACAAGCTGGCCCAAAACAAACCATAGTGCAGTCTCATCCACGGCAACCTCAGAAAATCACATGGCAAGCAATGTACAAGATCCAACACATCTACTAATGGATAGCAAATGGCGGAATATGACAGCAACATAGGTCCAAACACTTGCCCATGGCTGTACAATGGATGAATTTCGATCTCGTGGCCCACATCAAAAGAGAACGCGTATAAAGTAGTGGTGGCCATGCCTCCTCCCATGCTCCCATTAGAACATGTAGTGCAGAAGTTGTGAGAATTATTCCCACTCACGGACACATCCAGCTCATGTGTCTCCCTCATAATCAAGCCTTCCATACAAATCTGATATATATCAGCAAATGAAGACATGATCAGCAGCAAAATGAAGGAAATGCCGAAGGCCTCCTGTGGTGCACGAAGGTACCAACAGCTTCCCAAACAAGTACAGCGCAGTTTTACAAGTTGCTGTTTGATAAGAGTACAAGGCAAAATGCTTATGTTACCCATGCATGTCTTCATATGATACCTGGTATAGTGCCGCAAATGAACATACATGTGATGATAAAACATTTGCCCAAGGCCACAAAAGAGATGGCTACCTCCATCATGTAGATTGGCCCAATACAACTCATGGAGCAATATGACAAGCTTGCCCTCTTGTGAAGCAATGCATTGCATAAGAATGGTAAGAGGGTGCCAATCAATGAATGTATAAACAAATCCCTCACCATATGCCGGCAGTAAGATGGTACATGGGTCCATGAATGAGTCCTCCATAAAGTGTCGACCTGCTATGAAGAAGACTGAACCATGTGCTGCAAGAAGATAATCCTCCTTATGCTTGGAAACCCAAGTCAAGAAGGATGTGCCATAGATGTCTCTATCATCCTTACTTCTTGTAAGTGCAATAAGTATGAAGTGATCCTGAGACCTATGGGTTATAGATCCACCATATCTCTGCTGCGCACACTTCATCCATAATGTTCTGCTCCAAGGTGACAACGTTGTGGGCTCATGCAAATGAGTTCCTGTCAGTACAAGACCCTGTTCTTTAACATGCTCCTTGTCAAAGATTCCTCTAATAATGCTGCAATAAATATGGAATACCTCCCAAGAGGGAAGTGCTTCCCCATCAAAGACCATGGAGATAGTGCCATCTCCTCCTCCTGCAACGTCATACAAAGTGTGAGAGCAAATCTGCCCTTGCTCTCCCAAGAACAAACCAAGCAACAAGATATTGTGTTGCCTTTCCATACCTCCATCAAACCACTCATGTGATGAAGACACAATGAATGATATGAGTAACACATCAACACCATGCATCCATACTCTATGCTGCTCAATGATGCAAGTATCCATCCATCTTTTCCCCATCCTCCTACTCTTAGGAAGAGTGTTTGCCCAGTGATGGCCAAACTCTTTCAAGAGTAACCAGCGCAGCCAAGCCTCCTGCTGCCTGGTATCACCGATCTGCAAGTAGCCTCCTAGCTTCTTGCTCATCATCCCCATCCACTCGATCACTTGTGGATGCCTCCTCCTCCTCATCCTGGTACTCCTCCCATGAGGGCTACCATCCTCCCAAATCAAATTTCGGATTTTGCACCTTGTGGGAATCTGAATTATAAACTTCTCAAGAATCACTGAGATCCTATCAAGAATCAAATAGGTGGTAGGCAAAAACCTCCCATCATGATGTGTATGGCTCAAGGGATGTCCAACACAAGCATGAGAGATGTTATCCACCCGAAGATGTCCTCCATCTTCTATCTGCTCTTGTGAGAAGGGAACCAAATCATTGTGTTCCATAGCCCGCTCCACCGAGTACCAACTCAAAATCTCTCTCCATCCAATCTCAACATATGGATGCTGTACCCTGTACAACTCTGATCGTCTCATACTGCTATCCAAGTCAACATATGAGATCTGACTAGGTGGCTCTGCCTCTCTATCTCCAACGGGAAGAGATGACTCAACAGCACCGCCAGTCCCATCCATGCATACCTGAAGGGGAATGATCTGACGCTCCAATGTGCCCTCTGGTTGTACCATCAGGGAATCCAGTTGTTCCCCAATGTGGACCAACTTGGCCGCTGACTTGGCACAAGTCGCTCTCATACCCTCCAGCTCCTGGTCCTGCAACAAAATGGTCTCCCGTACCAACGCGGCCTTCTCCCTCAAAACTCGAAAGTCCGTCTGAAGCCGATGATGCTGCTGTCTGCGACCATCATCCAACATCTTTGTACCTGCCGTTACCTCATCGGGGGTGGATACATCTCCTGACACCTCACCCATCTGTTGTGTGCTGCTACCATCCGAAGACTCGGACACGGCTCCAGTCATCACCTCCCTGGATGGCTCTACCGGGGTAGGCTCTATCTCCTCCACTACGATATCAACCGGCACGGTCAAGGAGGGCTCTAATGATGGGGAGTCCTGTGTCACACTAGGTGTATCCTCGAACTCCCTACAATCCTGTGTGTCCTCATCTTCCAAGTGCGAGGTAACCATTTTAATGGTTTTCCTCTCCGATACTCGGTCAAGCTGGAAAGAGGTATCCAACTTGTCCACCCAAGCTCTTCCTGAGCGCCTGGATGACCTGTCAAATGTCGGTAAATGGAATCTGCTCGCTGCATGGTGACTATTACGGTGGGAGCCACGTCCCTTGTGTCGCTCCTGCTCATAAGTCTTGCCGCCACATCTGAACTGGATATATTGATTGAAAGGGAGAGCATCCATGAATTCCTGTCCCATGCTTCGCCAATCTGCAAACCAAACTGCATGAAGATCGGGACCCTCATCTCTTGATGCCGTTTGCTCCACTTCCTCTACCGGGAAAGTAGGCATGGTAGGTCGCGTGTCCATGGAATCGGCCTTCTGCGCTGTTACAATGGGAATAGCATCTGGTATGCAACTAGACGTTCCCGATCCTTCCCCTACCTGAAAGGCCCTAAGGGGCTCTTTCTGCGTCCCTTCTGCAACCTTCTTAGTTACCTCCTGCATGAATGCATCCATCTTTGCATCCATCTTCTCAGTCAACTTCTCCGTCCACTTTGCCAATATGGCCTCCATTGGATTCCTCCGTTCTGTCTCCCTAAATCTCCTCTTATCCACATCACCTGCCATCAGCTCCTTCTGCTATATGTCTACAGGCTCCTCAGAAACTGCACGGCTGCTGCAAAACCATACTGTGGCTTAACTTCAACCTCTGATTTATCCACTGAGAACTATTCAGAAGATTCCAGGAATTTGGGAAAGTGATCCTCGCCCAAAACCCAGAAAAACCCAGAAAACGTTTTTCCTAATTCCAAAATTCAATATTTGACCCTTTTCATTTTGGCCCTTTTTCCAACTGCGTTTCTGGAATTGCAACTGCTATTGCTCTGTATGATTTCTTTTCGGATGTCATAGACCACAGGCTGAGCCAGAATTATGCTTTGATACCACTGTAATATCCCCAAAGGGGTATAACCAGTAATAAACAGAAATACACCAATACAGATATAGAAAATATAACAATGAACCAGATCACTGAATCATAGCACATGGAACACCAGAAACTGAGCCATTTTATTAATCAGAAAGTACATAGAGAGGAGTACAATAAATCAGAGTAAGTGCACCTATCCTTGCCCTAGGCAAGTGGAGACCCTGTCAACAGAAAAATGGCTGCAACAAGGACAGCGTCCTAGCTACTCTGCAAGCTGAAGATGAACTGTGCTGGTGCTGGGGCTGAAGACTGCAAACCCTCCACAATAGAAAACGTTGTCTCTGCTAGTGACAGCGCAGGAAACCCTCCAGACAATAGATCAGCCACTGAAGGCTAGAAAACGCTGATGAGCCTGCCTCTCCCAAGTCTGCTCCTCAGATCAGCGTTCTACCAAGTGGATCTGCTCCTGAACACTCAGATCTGACAGATCTGAAGCCTCCAAACCAGATCTGCGTCCTTCTCTCCCTGATCTGCGTTCTCCCCTATCAGATCTGCCACCAAACCTTCAGATCTATGCTGGATCTGACAATATCTCTTCAGATCTACAGCCTCAAGGGCTGGATCTGATGTTAACCCTTCAGATCTGGACTAGATCTGCCAATATTTCCTCAGATCTGCAACTCTCCAAGCTGGATCTAGGGCTAAACCTTCAGATCTACTAGATACAAGACTGGATCTGCAAGTGGCTGCTCAGATCTACCCTTTCTAAGATTGGATCTGACAATAGGCCTTCAGATCTGCAACCCTATCCTTCAGAAATGGACAGCGTCCTCCCTTCCAGACTTGACAGCGTCCTCCTCCTCACTTGGACAGCGTTCTCCTTGGCCAGAACTGAACTGCGTCCCTCCTTGGACAGCGTCCTCACCCTCCTGAAATAAACTGCGTCCTCTCCCTGGATGAGACAGCGTCCTCTCCTCAATGAGCTGCGCAGCCACTAGAGGGCTTTCTCCTCCTCAGATTTGCTTCAGAAACTGCTGCTGCTCTGCTACTGGAACTGCAAGATAGAACTCAGAAAAACCTTACTAGGGCGGGCACTCGAAGTCCCCCCCCGAAGCTAAGGGTGAAACCAGAAATAACCTTACCAGGGCAGGCACTCGAAGTCCCCAGAGGCTAAGGGTGAGATCTCCGACCGGAGACACTCGTGCACTAAACAGTGCTGCAGACCGACTAAACAACCGGCGTGCTGAAGCAGACAGAAGTCCAGCTATCAATAATAATATCAAATCATGAATGCTCCAAATGAGGTGAGACCCTCTCCTTTTATAATGCCAAACTCCCTCCAAAACTTAACTCTCCTTTGACCTGCGCAGTTTACCTTGGGTCAGCCTGATGCCTCCCCTATCATACTCATGTGGACCCCCAATAGCTGATCGTGAGATGGTTCTCACCGCACTTGGAGGACTCCCATATGAATGGCAAGTATTCACAACTACCATTCTCAACAATAATACCATTCCTAACTTTGATGAGCTTATGTCTAGATGTATGCAAGAAGAAACAAGGATGAAGGAATTCGATAATGACAGAAATGCTGCCTATGGTGCTCATTCCCGAAAGAAGAACTCTGGTGGTTCTAAGGACAAAGGAAGGACAAAGACTCAAGAGAAGAAGGGTAAATGTTTCACCTGCCATAGGCCTGGACACTATGCTAGAGAATGCCCCTTCAAGGAGGATTCTCCCGATAGTGACGATAACAACAACAACTGAAGGAATGGGAATCAAAGAAATGACAAATCCAAAGGAAAGAGAGGCTCACTTTGGTATTAATCTTGCTATTTAAACCTGTAACTTTTGTAATTTTGAAAATTGCACTAGGACAACAAGCAGAAGTCCACTTTAGGGGCCCAACCCGAACTAGCTTTTGGTGGACATAAAACTTAAGGAACCTGGTTGGAAATGTTAGTACTTATGGATGAGTAGTTGAAAAGATATTCAATTTGCGAGTTAACTAATAAAATGACCATCAACCATGAGGGCTGAAAATTGACTTAGCCCAAAAGAATTATCAGACTTGCAAATTGTTTTGGATAGCCAATATATGATCTAAAAGCAATAAATAGCCGATAGAAAACCCCTTTAGATCAATTATAAAGGATACAAGAGAGTTAAGCTCGAGTTTCATCTATCCCAAGGTAAGGGTTTGCCTCTAATTGCTTCCAATTCCTGCAAATAATTTCCAGAACTTGTAATAAGCCTTGAAACACTTGGAAATGATGTTAGCATAACAATATAGGGCTAAATAAATGGGGTTGTACAATTTAGGGTGCAATGTCCCCAATTAAATTAATTTTGCAATTTTGATTAATAATAACCCAAGGCAGTTTTGGCGGCAAACATAGGAAAAATAAATATTTTGATTGATAGTGGAATATGGGTCCCACAAGAAGTACGCACTATGGGGCAAAGGAATTCGAATTCCTTTGGGAAAAATCGAATTTATGGAGGGACACACAAGCATGTATGCCTAGCAATTATAAAAGGAAGGAATGGAGGAGCCATTTGCATCTTTTGCCTATTGAAGAAATCGAATTGCCTTAGCTGCTTAGCTGAGCCAACAGTGTGTTGTTCAACACAAGAGCTTCCCAAGGACAGAAGCTCAACCTTTCTTCGGTGGACTTCGAGTGCCACCCAAGGAAGGCATTTTTCTTGCCTTGAGACCGTTGATTTTTGGTATCATCGGAAGTGCTCTAAGTCTCAAATTTTGTGGAGAGGCTTAGGCACTAGTATTTCAAAGAACCCAGAAACCATTTGGGAAAATTCTATTCGGATTATGTTTTATTGTAAAAATTAATTATTTTAATGGGTACCCTAAGTCTAAACTTAGGGAAATTAAATAATTAAAGGGTATTAATAAAATAGAGTGAGAATGACCTAGAAAGCGAAGATCAAGTCATGTTATAATCTTAGCCGTTGATTAGAGATCTAATCTCGGCTGTTGATTTCTCAACGAGAAGACTATAAAGGAAGGCTTGAGGGTCATTTGGAAAAACACACCAAGTGAATCAAGTGATCGAATTCTTCTGACGGAGAAAGTGCTTGGACGAATATCAGATCTAAGTGATTCCAGTGCAGAGAGGGGCAGAGTAGCTTTCAGAGAGAGATTTTCTCAGCCGGATAATCATCAGCAGAGAGAGGCAGAGAGACGACTAGCATAGCCAGCACAGAGACAGACAGGCTGACGTAGAGCCAGTGCAGAGCCACGCAAGGCTACTCAGAGGCTGCGTAGTGGCTGAGAGGGTTTCTGAGATTTTACTATCAGATCAGTTCGAGAAGTCGAGAGTCAAGGTGTGACACGGGGAGGTTGAGATCTAAGATTTTGGGAGTCAGATCGATCCATTACTGGGGTGACGTAGTGTCTAGAGGAGGTGACGCAGTGCCTATGCAGTCACTGCGCAGATACCTCTAGGGGCATCCCTTCTAGTGTCTGGATCAGCTGGATTTTCCAGTGATTGAGTGAGGTAAAACTCACATTCTTTCTACCAATATTTCTCTCTCTGTAACTGAATAACCCTTGAGGTATTCAACGATGTATTCAAAAATTGTTACTGCTTAATAATACAAACCTTCAGATCTGCTGCACCGGTTTTCCCGCATTGAGTTTTTCCGGGACTTAGTCCAAAATAAAGGTGTCCTATGTGTGATTTAATTTTTGCTCAGTTTCCTTGTTTCAGAATTAGAAAGTATTAAATGTAGGCTACTTCAGTAATTTACTTCGGTAATTCATGAAGAAATTTGAATTAATTTTGTAATGTAATTTACATAATAGGAGAAGTAAATTCAGTTAGTTGTATTAGGATTCCTGAGATTGTCAGATCTAGGAATTTTCACATGGTATCAAAGCATTTGATGCGAAACAAGAAGAGCAGATCTGAGCACTGAAGTGAAGGCCAAATTACTGCAGCAGCAGCAGAACGAATCCCCAAAGGGATTGCGTAGTTCTAGCCAGGAGGGCTAATTTTTCGAGGTTGTCTCTCTCTAAGTGAGTCGACAGAGAGGTAGGATTTCCGGTTCGAGATTTTGCTGAGGCAGAGGAGCATCGGAGAGTCTTCACCCAGAGCCAGAGGGACGCAGTTTTTCTGGAGGCAGTTGTTGGGCAGAGAAGCGTCAAAAGAAGAAGAAGAACACATAGCGGGGAATTTTTCCTCAGTGAGTTCCTTGCCGAGGGATTCAACATTTTTCCAAGATCTAAGCAACAGATCTACGGTCTCCACAAGGAGTGCATAAGCCTGCCTAGTGCTACGCAGAGGGGGAAGAAGAGGGAGCAGTTCGACAATTTTTGGCTGAAATGGCATCTCATGGACTGAAAGATTAAGACCGATTGGAGGGATCCTCCAACTATGTAATCTGGAAGGAAAGAATCAAATTCCTTCTAGATGAATATGATCTCAAAGCATTCGTGGACAATGTGGTTGCTGTACCTACAGATCTGGATCAGAACAAGAAGTACAAGTCCCATATGGCAAAGGCCAAGAGACTAATCCTTGATGGTGTCAAGGATCACATAGTCTCGCATATAGCTGGCAAGAACACCGCTAGAGAGATATGGGAGGCCTTGGCTCTGCTGTATGAAGGAACTTTCGAGCAGCAAAAGATGTACTTGGAGCAAAAGCTCCGGATGATCCAGATGCAGAAGGGGGAGAGCATTACTCCATTTCTTACGAGATTTCAGGAGATTCAAGACTAGTTGGCAACCGTGGGATCCACCCCAACTGTGGCAATTATGGTGAGGCTAGCCCTTAACGCAGTCACAGAGGAGTGGCAAGTTTTTGTCCAAAGCATTTTAGGCAGGGCTACGCTTCCTAGTTGGGAGCAGATGTGGGCAACACTTCAGGAGGAGGAGTTGAGGAGAGATCTAGTCAAGTGCAAGTTTGACAGCAGCAGCGGAAGCGGATCTAAGAATCCAGAGGAGGAGGAGAATGCAACCCTTGCATCGAAGGGATAACAAGGGCAACGAAGACAGAAGAGAGATGTCTCGAAGGTGAAGTGTTTCAAATGTGGTGAGATGGGCCACTTTGCATCACAGTGTCGTTTAAAGAAAAGGACAAGGATGAAAAACACGATCCTAAAGTTGCAGCCAGAAAGATCGAGCAGGATGAGTTTGCCATGAGTGCCCACGCTTCTCCAAGAGATAAATGGGGCAGTTCTCTTGGAACTTCAGTTGGGCAGGATCCTTGAGGAGCCCCCCTCTTGGATCACAACCTTGATACGGGTGCCCTTGATCAGCAGTAGCAGGATGGAGGAGTTTTCAGTGGGAGCCAAGGAGTGATGGAGCGACAGTTGTAGTAGGTAGCAATGCCTACTTCTGGCGCAGCGCAAAGCAAAGCAACAACAGCGTAGTGCATAACAACAACAACGCAGTGCAGGGCAGTAGCAATGTAGTGCAGAGCAGCAGCTCCGCAGTGCTTCAGAGGGACATCGCAGAAGCTATCAACAGTCAGAGCCTTCAACACCAAGGTGTATCCACTAAATGCTTGTTCAGTTTTTGGGTGGTTTTCAGTTGCTTCTCTTAGTAGCCGAGTTGCAGTGTTAGCAGTGGCAGTGCTAGTAGCATCGCAAATGCAACACTTGAGAGGGAGCTGTAGTACAGATGCAAAAGTGGCAGTGGCAGTGTCATGGGCAGTAGTATAGTTGCAGCAGCAACACAGTGGCTGATGGACAACTTGTCAGACTTCAGCAATGCAGAGTATGCTTCAGCGTCAAAGCAATATGCAACAGGCATGTTGTTAGAGTACTTTCCTCGCTAAGAGGGAGTGTTGATTTTTGGTAGCATCGAAAGTGCTCTAAGTCTCAAATTTTGTGGAGAGGCTTAGGCACTGGTATTCCAAAGAACCCAGAAACTACTTGTGAAATTTCCACTCGGATTATGTTTTATTGTAAAAATTAATTATTTTAATGGGGACCCTAAGTCTAAACAGAATGAGAATGATCTAGAAAGCGAAGATCAAGTCATGTTATAATCTTAGCCGTTGATTAGAGATCTAATCTCGGTCGTTGATTTCTCAACGAGAAGACAATAAATGATGGCTTGAGGGTCATTTGGAAAAACACACCGAGTGAATCAAGTGGTCGAATTCTTCTGATGGAGCATGTGCTCGGACGAAGATCAAATCTAAGTGATTGCAACACTGAGAGGGGCAAAGTAGGTTGCGGAGAGAGATTTTCTTAGCTGGAGAATCATCAGCAGAAAGAGGCAGAGAGACGTCCAGCATAGCCAATGCAGAGTCAGACAGGCTCACGTAGAGCCAGTGCAGAGCCACGCAGGGCTACGCAAATGCTGCATAGTGGATGAGAGGGTTTCCGAGATTTTACTGTCGGATTAGTTCTAGAAGCTGGGAGTCGGTGTGTGAGACCGGGAGGCTGAGATCTGAGATTCTGGGAGTCGGATCGATCCATTGTTGGGGTGACACAGTGCCTATGCAGTCACTCCACAGAGGCTGCGTAGGGGCATCTCTTCCAGTGTCCGGATCAGCCGGATTTTCCAGTGATTGAGTGAGGTAAAACTCACATTCTTTTTGCCAATATTTCTCTCTCTGTAACTGAATAACCCTTGAGGTATTCAACGGTGTGTTCATAAATCGCTATTTCTTAATAATACAAACCCTCAGATCTGCTGCACCGGTTTTTCCGCATTGGGTTTTTCCGGGGACTTAGTCCAAAATAAAGGTGTCCTATTTGTGATTTAATTCTTGCTCAGTTTCCTTGTTTCAGAATCATAAAGTATTAAGTGTAGGCTGCTTCAGTAATTTACTTCAGTAATTCATGAAGAAATCTAAATTAATTTTGTAATGTAACTTATGTAATAGGAGAAGTAAATTCAGTTAGTTGCAGTAGGATTCCTGAGATTGTCAGTTCTAGGAATTTTCACAGAGACCAGAGGAGTGAGTACCTACAGGTTCTACGTTTTTCTGGAGAGATTGAGATACAGTTCAGAGTCTCTACTGCGCAGTGGTTGGAGCCATCTAGCTAGTGTGGAGTGGAATTGCTGGAAGATTCACTGGCGGAGCTACAGGGGTGATTGGAGATCCATTTCTAGAGTGTAGCTGTAGTGGCATCCTGGGAGGAGCAACCTCTACGCATTTCTCAGTCGGTATTCATAGGAACTGCATGAGCCCTTCCATGGACTGCGCAGTCATTGGAGGAGGCTCTCTTGTGGGACTTGTCTTGGAGGGATTTTGGAGCTTAGGTATTTGGGGATTGTTTGGAATTCTATCTGAGGAGGTTTGCTGGGATTTTGGAGGACAATGATTGACTGTAGCAGCTGCAGTAACAGATTTCGAATTTGGAGGAGGGCCAAGCTGTAGAAGATCAAATTTTGAAGGTTGGAATTAGAGGAAACCCTTTCTGGGTTTTGGGCAAGGATCACCTTCCCAAATTCTTAGAATTTTTTAGGCAATTTCCAATGGGCAAATTGGAGGTTGAAATCAGGAAGCAATGTAGTTTTGGAGCAACAACACAGTTTTTTGGAGGAGCTTGCTATTGGAGCTGTTGATATTCCTTATACTCATCACCTGGTGCTTGTAGCTTGCCTTGTGCAAGCCCAGGTGCATTCTCTCGAACTATTTGTACCACAACATCTTTATATAATAAAATTTGGCTAGTATATGGAGTTGGTGCATATTTTCTGGTTCTTGTGTTAATTTCTGAAAATTTCTGTGTTTATCTATATGCATGTATTTGTTATCATTGTAGATTTTCCATTTAGAATATTACAGTGGTATAGAAGCATGATCTTGGCTAGTTGTGGGGGAACTAGCAAGATCATGGAGGTTTGGCCATGCATTCATAATGACTGGTGAATTGATAGGCACTTCGATGAGACCGAAAGGGAAGTGTACACAAGGGATCATGGAGGAGTTGATGAGACATAACCGATTGTTGATGAGGCAAAACCAACAAGTACTAGAGAGGATGCAACAAGTGATGGGTACATTGAGACATAACCAACATAGAAGCCACACAAATGCACACCCAGTTCAGCAGAACAATACCCATGGCCAACCTAACCGACCTACCATGCCTCATTTTCTGGGTGAACCGGAGAAGGAGAGGGAACCAGACACCTTTGCAGATTTGATGAGGCCCTCCATATATAGGATTGATGAGTGTAAGGTATTGGACCTTAGGATCAAGAGGGATTTCTCATTTGAGGAGCATGGAGTTGGATAGTTAGAGGATGAGACCGAGAGGCGCTTTTGTTGGTGGAGACCTGGCTTCAGATATCAGGAGCTTGAGGAGGAGGTTTAGCATTAGATTGTGGGCACACAGGAGTGTGAGAGTGTGTTGATGTATCTAGTGTGACGAAGGAGTCACCCTTGTTGGAGATCCCTTTGATAGCTTCGGTTGACACCCTAGTGGAGAGAGTAGAGCATACACTCAGAGGGCCTTCTATTGATGAGGTGCCACCTGTGGATGAGGTGTCATCCATTGTTGAGGGATCCATTGATGAGGTGTTCAGGGTCATGTTCGAGTTTCCAGGTGATAGCAGCACACAAGAGGTTGATGAGGTGCTGGGAGACGTATCCATCGTTGATGAGGAGTCGATATGTACAGAGGCATCCAGATCTGTGATAGAGTTTCCAGACGATATCTACTTGTCGTTGATTGTTGAGGATGTTATGCATGATGAACTGTCTTTGGAGGGACAATTAGTGGGTCATGTTGAGCCCATGGTGGAAGAGAATGAGTAGTCATCTTTTGGGCTAGCCACCGATTTAGACCAGATAGATGCATAGACCATCAACAGAGCTACAATACTTCCAGACAATAGCTCTGTTTAGGCCTATATAGATGGGGCTCGTAGCATTGCTAGGCAACCTCTATATAGGGGTGAGAGAGAGGTGGAGTTACCTAGACATATTATATGTGTTGACTAGACCAGCGAGACGAGGCAGCATGAGTTGCGCAACATGCAACGTTCGTAGGTTGGAGGGCTAGTTCAGTGTACGGGGGTTTGTGCTTACGATGGTTTCCTTGGGGTTGGATGGCGAGAGATTCTGAGGTTGTACCCGGTGGAGTGGGCTAGGCATATGGAGTCGGTTATAGGCCAAGGTGAGAGCCAACATGCATGTTCAAGCATCGAGAATACTGGATGCCCAGGTTGGCATTGGGATCCAAGTGGGACTACCCGCCATTTACCAGCTATAGATTGAATATGCCATTGGTGATATAGTTGACCTAGCGGTCAAGCACACACATTTTCTAGGGAGGTTTCAGTTAGCATCAATGGCTAGTCAGTTTGCGAGGGAACTCTATGGGTCGTTGAGTTATGTTGTGTATGCGTGGAGTCATGAGATAATCAACACACTGTGGCAGGAGATTGTCGGAGGAGGTGGCATTGGAAGGGCACCAGACAGTGCCTTGCATGGGGTCGGGGATTCTCCACAGTTATGTGGGGCACAAATGACATGGAGGAGCAGAGTAGTGGTGGCATCGCTACTGGTACCTAGGGAGATTCACTTCTTGGGTCCCTCCAAGAGGATTTGGAGGGGAGATCGATTCATTGAAGGGTATGATGATGCGAAGGTAGAGGTGATGATGACATTCGGGTGCGGGACGATGTGTATTGTCTTAGATTTTGGCCATGACATCCAGGGATGTGTAGTGTTATCACCAAATTGTGTCCTGTTGGGCTACTTCAATGGTCAATTTGGAGTAACTATTTCAAACCAACTTGTAATTGGAAATTAGCCTTTCCAATCTGAGAGGGCTCTCTCAAAAGGATAAAGGATGTTCAATGAATAACTTGAAAGCAAATGGATAACTCTGAATTGGATTGAATGTGTTGTTTTTGTGTAGGTGAAAGATGTAAACCAATAACTACCATTGGGCTTATGGAGTCAATATGAAAACTAAGTCACAAGTCAACTTATCTCATGGAAGTTGAGGCAATTGTATTCTTATAAAACCAAACATGAAGGACAAAACAACAAGCTATATGCATACAAGAAGTTGGAGCATGTCACCATGAATTCCAAGTGATTATACATAAGCAAACTAATAAATCTTGACATTTACAGCAGACTAGGAGTATACAGGAAGTTGGAGCATGTAATCATGAATTCCTAGTGATTATACAACTAGAATATTGGAGACAAACTAGAAGACTGATAGAACAAACATACATAAGAATACAGAGAAGAATCTCATATCTGAAATAGGCTGCTGCAACTTTATATTATTGATATCAAAATATTACAACAATGGTGGTGTCAAATAATCATCTCCCAACCCTCTCAAACTCTTTCCTCTCACTATTTGTAGAATTAGAGACCTTTTGTGACACTCTATTTTGTGATGAGTGGGATCAGGATAGACAGTGACCCAACTCACACTTGGTTTGACATGTGGGGGAGCATTGAGGCCTTTGTCGCATGGCAAGGTTGGTTTTCTGTGTTACTGCTACAGATTAGGGTGAGTGTTGGATGGGTAGGCCGTACCATTGTGAAGATTCCTGAGCTAGATACATTGGGTCTCTATAGATATTTTTCCATCAGGTTCTAGGAGAGAACGATACAACTTACACATGATGGGAAGACCATCATGGTCAAAGTTGCGCAACGAGAACATGGTGGCACCCTTTTTAGACTAGCATGGGATTCGGGCATCATAGGATTTGGCAGTACAATTACCTTGGGGGATGGAATGATTTCTACGGGGGAGATCATTCAGATATTCGATTGGGCTTTAGTGATTCGCTGATGGCGTGGGGGACTTCATCAGCATGGCAGGGGCATCAGCAAGAAGATATCAGGGGAATTTCATGTGAGCGATACTTTATCTCTACAGGGATTGGGTGGTATCTTCAGGAGTTTACTTTTGGAGTGTATGAGATGGACCACTCAGTAGGGCAGTTTCATGAGGAGTTGCATAGAGTACTACATTATCATGATCATGATTCCCTACTCATTTATGGTATGCAGAGGGCTTTTACTGCTTATACCTGGCATGATAATGAGTGGAGCAAGGGGAGATTCACGTTGGACTCGATGACTTGGTTCCCTAGTATCCGTGGACTCCTTTATGACAGGTTAGCACATGGATCGAGAGTGGCTCAGTGGCACAATTGGGACCTCGATATTGCTTGCAGTGGTAGTTGGGTCAACAGGGATAGAGCACTTGTTCGGGAATTGCTCGAGGACAAGCAATTTTTGGTCGGGAGGAGTGTAATGTCTCCAATTAAATTAATTTTGCAATTTTGATTAATAATAGCCCAAGGCAGTTTTGGCGGCAAACATAGGAAAAATAAATAATTTGATTGATAGTGTAATATGGGTCCCACAAGAAGTATGCACTATGGGACAAAGGAATTCGAATTCCTTTGGGAATAGTCGAATTTGTGGAGGGACCCACAAGCATGCATGCCTAGCAATTATAAAAGGAAGGAATGGAGGAGCCATTTGCATCTTTTTCCTATTGAAAAAATCGAATTGCCTTAGCTACTTAGCTGAGCCAACATTGTGATGTTCGACACAAGAGCTTCCCAAGGAGTGAAGTTCAACCTTTCTTCGGTGGACATCGAGTGCCACCCAAGGAAGGCATTAACCTTGCCTTGAGACTGGTGGAGCGAGTACCTACAGGTTTTGCTTTTTTTTGGAGAGATTGGGATGCAGTCTAGAGTCTCTAATGCGCAGTGGTTGGAGCCATCTAGCTAGTGTGGAGTGGAATTGCTGGAAGATTCACTGAAGGAGCTACAGGGGTGATTGGAGTTTCATTTCTAGAGTGTAGCAACATTGTTAGACTGGGAAGAGCAACCTCTACGCATTTCTCAGCCGATATTCATAGGAATTGCGTGAGCCCTTCCTTGGACTTGCGCAGTCATTGGAGGAGGCTGTCTTGGAGAGATTTTTGAGTTGAGGTGTTAGGAGATTGTTTGGAGGTCTATTTGAGAAGGTTTGCTCGGATTTTGGAGGACAGTGATTGATATTGCTTGTACTCATCACCTGGTTCTTGTAGCTTGCCTTGTGCAAGCCCAGGTGCATTCTCTCCAACTATTTGTACCACAACATCTTTATATAATAGAATTTGGCTAGTTTATGGAGTTGGTGAATATTTTCTGGTTCTTGTGTTAATTTTTGAAAATTTCTGTGTTTATATATATGCATGTATTTGTTATCATCGTAAATTTTCCATTTGGAATATTACATAAGGCTTCCCAAAAATGTAATTTGTGGATTTATCCAATGAAATAATCAATAAATGCAAATTGAACCATAATTTAGTGAAAAAATTGTAGAAACTATTGTGTAGATTCTAAATTGCTCATGAAATTTGCTAAATCACAAGACTAGAAGCTAATTCACGATCGAGAACACATAGCATTAACGTGCAAGAACGAACATCCCACACGCACAAAAACTTATCTAGGGGAAAGCAACTGCTCAAAACCCATTACTTTTTGCATTGCATTAATCAAAGATTAGAGATGAAGTACAATGCTTGCTCTTGCTTGAGCACACCTCGCAAGTGTATAGTCTATCTAGTATTGCATTAATCAAAGGATAGAGATGAAATACAATGCTTTCTCAAGCCTGAGCACACCCTGCAAGTGTATAGTCAATCTCTTTGCCTGACTGACTGAACCTGGCCAATACTTAGCCAATTTTTCAAGCCTCCAAGCTCCTATTTCATTGCATTGTTCCTTGAGGAATTAACCCCTATTTTTTAGGGAAATTCCTCAATTGGATTGCGCAATTTATGTAGGCCCATTCTTTGACTGCATGCACCACCTGTACACATGGAACTAGTTTACAATTGCTAGTACACTGCCTTGGAACCTCCATTTCAACTGGGTAACTCGAATTCTCTGCATGCATTAGTTATTTTGGGTTGATTGATCAGTTAACTGGATGAACATTGAGTGTTATTGAAGTTACACTGCACAGCTTGAACTTCCATTGGTTTCTCCAACAGTTGGAACTAGTTTAAATAACTCAAATTAACTGAAATAGATTGCTATAAATTAGCAATCAATCATATTGAACTGAACTCAAGCTTCCCCAACTTGAATTTACTGAGTTAACTGAATGACAAGAGCCATGCCACCTTAGTTAACTACTTCCAAGATTCTGCGGATGTGGAAGTTCAAATTTTCTCTAGTTTGACCAAGGCAAGGTCAAACTGAAATTTTTCTTGCTGCATTTTCAACACTCCCTCTCAGCAAGAAAGAGATTATCTACCACCCCAATCCTGCCTCCATGGAACTTTGACAAAGCCTTTGTCAAAATGTCCGCATCTTGTTCCTTTGTCGGAATGTACTGCAACAATATGATCCGCCTTTGCACACAATCTCATAGATGGTGATACCGGATATCAATATGCTTGGATCGATTGTGAAAAACATGATTTACAGAGAGCTTGATGCAACTTTGATTATCACAATAAATCACAGTAGGATCCATCATTTGACCAAATAACCCAACAATAATCTTTCTCATCCAGATTACCTCACATGCTGCTTGAATGGCAGCCATTTGCTCAACTTCTGCTGAGCTGAGTGCCATAGATCTCTGCTTCTTGCTGTACCAAGAAATCGCTATTGACCCAACACTGAAAATTCCTCCTGATGTGCTCTTCCGGTCTGATGGACTCCTCGCCCAATCTGCATTTGGGAAGCCACATAGCTTCACTCCCTCTGTTCGTCTGTGTGAAAATTTCTGAACACAGAAACCCCACTGCAACATATTGATTTACTTCTACTTTTTTGATTTAATTAACAAGTTATTTAACTGAATATTCACAAAAATATCAAAGAAAACACAATCTGTAGCCTACACATATACGGATCATTTACTGAAACATAGCGCACATATGACAAAGGACACGCATGATTTTTCAGACAAATGTCCCCGGAAAAACCCAATGCGCGAAAACCGGTTCAGAAGCTGTTTGATGGTTTTATTATTAAGCAGAATCTGAATACATTAAGGGCACGAGTAGTGGTTTGCCCGACAAAAAGTTTCACGGTTGATGTACCTTATCACTCGGAGATATAAAATATGGTTGATTCAAACCCTCAGGGGAATTACTGAATATGAACCCTTTCTGGCCCACTGGAACCCCAACGGTGTCCCTCTAGCCTCTGCGTCAACCTCTTCTGCCTAGGGTAGCCTCTGCACAGCACAGGTTGCCCCTGCATCACTCTTCTGGGCTCTGCGCTGCCTCTACGTCACCCTTCTGGGCTTTGCGCTGCCTCTGCATCAGGCTGAGCTGCGTCCCTCCTGTTGGCCTTTGCACTGCCTGGTACGGATTTGCCTCTCTGATTTATGTATTCTCGGCCTCGGATCAGTGTAATCCCTCGCCGATCTGCCCCTCACCAACACTGCTAGCTCACTCTAAAATTCTCAGCAATCGCGCCCCAGAATTTCGATTTAGCTCAAGTGCTACTGCAATGTGTGTCTTTTCTAACTGACCCCAAGCCTTCCTTTAATACTTTTCTCGTTGAACAATTAACAACCGTGATCTAATCTCTAGTCGACAACTAAGATTAGAAAAAGCTTGATCCACGTCACTTAGAACATTCTCACCCACATGTGTAAATTAATTCACTTTAATTTTTTAATTCACCTAAGTTAGACTTAGGATCCTCATGTTAATTTTGGGCAACTAGGTCCAAAATTCATGTTGCACTACTCATATGATGATGATTATATTTTTTTTGAATTCCTCTTTCGGAGAGGTGCAAGATTGATCTAAAGATCATCTTGTTTGGATGAGCTGAACATATATTTTGATTTTATTTTCCACACACATGCAAGGTCGTCCAGATTTGTAATGTAGGATCACAAGCCTAATAGATGTGTCACACACCCTCACTGATGGGTATAAATTGGAGAGACTTGGAGATCATTTGCTCATCAACTCATCACACATTTTCTCTTGTGATTTGATTGGTTCGATTAGCCTTTGGAGGCCTCTTTCCTTCACACGTGCGGAGCTGAAGCTGGGTAAATCTGCGGATTGGTTTTAGGGTTGTTTGCTGTGCGTTGACAGTGGTCAACCCTTGATGATTTGACCTCCAAACTTTGCAAAAGATTCGATTTTTGAAGGCCATATGTTGGGCACAAAAATCGATGAAGAAGAAGCACTTTGATCGAAGCCCTAAATCTGCAGCGTTGACTTTTCTGCACTGACTTTCTGTTGACCAACGTTGATGTTTGATGAGTTGTCTTTGAGGTCTGTGTGTGTGACACTTGGAGGGTTGGATGATGTGATGTTGAGAAAGACTTTGCTGGCTGATGCATCCTGTTGACTGCATCTTGGTGGACAAGAAGAATTGTAAAATTTGATCTATATTATTGGCTTGTCTTCTATTGATCTATTATTGTGTTCTATCAACGTTTTACTTTCATGTTTATGTGATTGCTAAATTGTATCGGGCCTAAGAAAGATTGAAGTAAAATTGCATTAAGCATAGAACATTCCATGTCTATCTAAATTTAAGATGGTATTAGAGTTGAGGTGAAGACAAAGCCCAAGCTAATGTGAAAAGCAATCTGTAATATTCCCTTTTTTGGTGTCACCTACGACAGGGTTAGGTTGGACTTCCACAGTTAGGAGTAGATAGGTCACAGGTACAGGTTGGTGTCATCAGCGGGCTCAGGGGCTTTTTGGAGGAGTTTGGAGGAGTTTCTATGAGGTTCGGTGGCATTCGCTTGATGTATTCCGTCATCCGAGCAGCTTGCCTTTCGTTCCGGTGCATTCCGACAACTTTCGGAAAATTGAGTTATTTTTGGGCCTAACGTAGTTAATTACGCTCAAGGTGTCATTCTGGGAGGAATACATGATAGAATACCTAAGTCTGATAGCTCATTGGACTGGGACGAGGATACCTACATGATGGGACGGTTGGACGAGTTTCAGTGACCGGAGGAGACGTGGTAGCCGATTTACTCTTTTTTGCATAAAAAGGAATATTTTAATAAGAGGGAAAAGTGCTCCATGAATAAATAATAATAAAATAAGGCTCTAGAAGGCTCCAGGAGATCTATAAAAAAAGGGAGGAGGCCATTGAGAGATATCTTTGGATTAGATCATTTTCTTATGTGAGAGGTTTGAGACGTGGTTCTCTACTTCATTGGTAGCCCTAGGACGGAAACCCAACTCTCTTTGAGGAGACTTCATTCAGAAGTTTCGCAGAGCTTCAAAGATATTGCAGTGAGGATCATTCAGATCTTCAACGAGTGCTTCAATGGATTCAGTGGTAGCTGTTGCCGGAGGGAGAGTGCAACAATTTAGTTTTGGAGGCCAGCGCAGTGCAACAATTCATATTGATGGCCAGTTCTCCATCTCAGCTCTTTTGGGTCAGATGTATTTGTAACCCCAGTTATTATTTGTAATAAAAATGTTGAGATTCTTCCATTCGATGTGTCAATGGATTGTAGTGCCTCAGTGGGTTGTGATCTAAACCAAAGACCAAAAGATTAAACAATGCAAAATTTAATTCCTTGAAACAAAACAACAAACCCTTCTCCAAGGAGGTACATAATTTGCTCCAACAAAGGCACCCGAGGAATTTACAAAAGGAGACAGAAGTGGGAAATTGGCTTTATGCACTTTGGATGGACTTAAAGAATGGAAGATCAGAAAATGACTTTCCCATGTTGGAGACACTGGAATCCTGTCTTTCAAAGATAGAGCAATCTGATTGGAGTTTAAATTGGGCTTTGGAGCCATCTATGCTTGCATTGGTACAAGCCAGATTCTTGGAACATCCAAGTGAGAGAGTCAAACTTATAGCTGCCTCTTGTTTCAGTGATATTTTGAGGATAACAACACCCTTTCCTCCCTATAATGATGATGTTATGAAGAGAGTTTTCAGACTGATAGTAAAAACTTTTCAGGATTTGGACAACATCGTAGGCTCTACCTTCGGGATGAAGCTTGAGATTTTAGGGAGTATGGCCACATTCGAGACGAATGTCATCATGTTTGATATTGAGTGTGATGACTTGATTCTGCAGATGTTCCGATGCTTCTTTAGCATTAGGAGACATCATCCTAACACCGTCATAGCACACATGCAGTCCATCCCGTCGTCATGTATGAGAGACCGTGAGACCATTTGCCGAGAGTTGCAGACCAGGTTGTTGAGCATTTGGAGGAGAGAGAAGTTGGTCTGACCTGATGCTTATGAGCTAGCCCAAGGGTTGGTTGAGCAGAATATTGGGATATTCAGGAGACAGTTGACCAGGGAGGAGCTGCTTCAGTTTGGTGGATCAGGTAGCAGAAATGAGCTGAGGAGGAAGGGACTTTACTTCATTTGCAAAGGACCTTGGGGGCCTGATCACTCATGCATGAGTGATGCAGATGATGTGGCAGAGGCAAAACAGAAGGGCATTCCTTCTGTAGTCCAGGATGAGGACTCTTCTTTAGATGAGTCCATGGGATCATATGAGGATGCTTCTGGGGAGCAAGAGCAGTCATGCAAAGATGATGACAGTAGGCCAGAGCTGTATTCCAGTGTGCAGGGTGAGCAGTCAGGTGACTCTACGAGAGATATTTAGGGTGATGAGTCACTCATGACGATTCAGCGGGAGCAACATATGATGGAGAATGAGTCAGCAGAGGAGGATACTGCGCACATCATGCATGATAGTCCTTTGGGGGAGAGCCGGATGGAGGCTCACATTGAGTCTATGATGGATATGTGGCTAACATTGGGGTCAGCCAGTGAGGAGGAGCAGTCAGATGCATAGAAACTGTGTACGGTGACAACAGTTGCAGATCCATATCCTTTGGAGATGTTGGAGGTTGATGGGATAGTTCTGTAGGGGGCTAGTGGACAACAAAAGCATTACATTCCCGATCAGGAGAGGGAGGAGCTGTTGGAGATGGTGAAGCATCCATCTTTGGGCTGACACATTGATGAGGTGCAGATAGATGCACATGCAGTCAACAAAGTTGCAGTACTTTCAAGGAGTAGCACTCTCCTGGAGTACATCGATGGGGCTTGCAACATATCTCGTTGCCCACTTTGGCCCATTATAGAGAGAAGGGCCTTCTTCTGCAGGCAAATCTTGTCGGCAGACGGGACAGAGCAGCGTGAGTTGATTACAGAATGACAACAACACTCCAGGCATGTTCCGTATACAGTTGTCACTACATTGGATTCTTCTTCCAGAATAGATTGGCGGGAGATGATGAGTTGGTACCCACTTAATGGTACGATCTTCTTCGTAGGGAGCACAGCGGAGCAGGGGCCCTTAGACATAGCAGATGTTATGGATTCCAGGGGCAGTGGCGCACAGGTCGTGATTTCTTCAACATGCCATCCCGTTTTCAGGAGAGCAGGGTCAACCTTGGATTGAGTCAGGGGTTGGATTGGAGAGAGGTGATGAGTTGGTACACAGTGGGTGGGGCAGCTTACACAGTCATAGCTACAACACAACAGGAGTCGTGGTCTTCACCTCATAGAGCATTAGCTATAGTCAGAGGCAGTGTGTAGTCCGAGCCGTGGGACTTGGGCGATGATTGGCCATGGTGGCATTGGGATCCGAGAGGATTGTTTGATGACAGGTATAGTGAGAGATCAGTTTGGGATCCCAGCATTGAGGGGTCTATTCTAGGTGGCTTGACACAGGCACATAGTAGCACCAGGGGGTTTGTATGGGATCCGGGCATTGGGTCTCAGCTGCGTCGAGCCAACAGAGTGGCCCACATATTTGGATTGCTTGAGGGCAAGCAATCTTGGGGCAGAAGGTTTGTAATATTCCCTTTTTTGGTGTCACCTACGACAGGGTTAGGTTGGACTTCCAGAGTTAGGAGCAGACAAGTCACAGGTACAGGTTAGTGTCATCAGCGGGCTCAGGGGATTTTTGGAGGAGTTTCGAGGAGTTTCTATAAGGTCTGATGGCATTCGCTTGATGTATTCCATCATTCGAGCAGCTTGCCTTTCATTCCGATGCATTCCAACAACTTTCAGAAAATTGAGTTATTTTTGGGCTTAACTCAGTTAATTACGCTCAAGGTGTCATTCTGGGAGGAATACATGATAGAACACCTTAGTGTGATAGCTCATTGGAACCGAGACGAGGATACCTACATGATGGGATGGTTGGACACGAGTTTCAGTGACTGGAGGAGACGTGGTAGCCGATTTACTCTTTTCTGCATTAAAAAGGAATATTTTATTAAGAGGGAAAAGTGCTCCATGAATAAAATAATGTAAGATTTTGTAGATGTTCTATGCTTGATGCAACTTTACTTTTATCAACAGCAATCACAAGAATTTACAAGTAAAATGTAGATAGAACATACCAGTGATCCTTTAGAAGACAAGTCAGAAACAGATAAAGGTGATGGTGCGTTACGACGGTCAACAGGATGCTTCAACCAACAAAGACTTCACGGTCAACCAACCCAGCATGTGTCACAATAGTCCTCAAAACAGTCACACGGTCAACTTAGAAGTCAACCTCAGAAAAGTCAACGCTGCCCATAAAAGTCAACGCAAGGCAACAGCACTAAAAGTCAACGCAGCTCAACTTCTGGTCAACCTTTGACCTCGATTTCTGTGCCAAAGAGTACGACCTCCTTAGATCAAAGCCTCCAAAATTCAGCCCAATCGGACCATGCGTTGACCAAAGTCAACGCTGGTCAAACTTCCCCAGAAACCCTAACCGCAGATTTCTGGCTGCAGTGAATTTTGTCCTCCTTGCTGCGGTATACTTCGACCTTCTTACTGCGGTAGACTTCGACCTTCTTTCCCACGTGTGAGATGAAGCTGCTTCTTAGATGCTCGTATAAGAGGAGGAGATGTGTGATGAGATGAGTGGAAAAATGCTCCAACGTTGACCCTATAAATACCAATCATGAGAGGTGTGTGACACATATGCTGGGGGTAAAAACCTTAACGCTGACCTGCACTTAAATTTATTATAAATAATAAATTCAAAATAAATGTTCTGCTCATCAGATTAAATTCAATTTTAGATCGATTTTACACCTCTCTGAAAGAGGAATCCAATACAAATATTGGAATCTTCATCTGAGCATCACAAGATGGAGTTTGGACCTGGTTGTCCAAATTTAACACTCCCTCTCAACTAGGGAGAACTCCATCCACCAGTGCAATCAAATATCGTGCGTCATCCCGCCGTAACTTGCTTTGTTGGCCTCTTTATTTCAGAACAGTAGTGGGTCAGTCACAAAGACATCATTCCTGGCTAACAGATTCAGCCCAGAGGTCAAAACCTCTATCGGACTCACAAAGAGTCTCCAACAAACCCGAAGTTGGTTCATCTGACTCAAAGTCGGGCGGAGGTCCGAGACCTCACTAGACTTGATCCCAGATCAAGTGGTTGGACCGTGCCATCCTAGATAGAGAGTACGACAATCTCTGATGCGTCCATCAGTCTTTGCTACTAGTCTCTAGCTTTTCCCACCTCATTGGCCAAATGAGAGGTACTTCCCATGAGCCCTGAACTCAATGGGTAGGATGCATACTGGGCACAAGTAATGAGAGGTGAACCAACTCAATAATCACAACGGTGGGGTCCAAGCACACCAACAAGGTTTGGCAAGCCTAGCCTTGTGGTTGCTCATAGCTCCGAGAAGCTATCCTCAAAGCCCCCCAGAGCTCCTCGAGCTCATCGTCCAACAGGACCCACATCATAGGGTCGTTCCACGATACCAAGTCTCTCACGGAAGGTTAGGAACTTGACCTTCCCCAGGGGCTTAGTGAGAATATTCGCGACCTGCTCATTAGTTCCTATATGATCGAGTCTTACGCTGCCTCGCTGTACCATATCTTGGATGAAATGGTACCTGATATCAATATGCTTGGATCGGTCGTGGAACACAGGATTCTCGGTCAAGCGAATCTCACTCTGATTATCATAGAGTATCACCGTGGTATCTAGCACATGCTCAAACAACTCACTGAAGAGCTTTCGCAACCAGACTGCTTCACAAAAGGCCATACTTGCTGCAATGTATTCGGCCTCTGCGGTGCTCAAAGCCACCGACTTTTGCTTCCTGCTCATCCATGAGATCGAAGCAGAACCAAGGTTGAAGTAGCATCCCGATGTGCTCTTACGATCCACCACACTGCCAGCCCAATCGGCATCAGTATAACCAAGGAGTGTCACGCTCCCGGCAGTGTATCTCAGCCCATGGTTTATTGTGCCCCGAAGATATCTCAGAAGATTCTTGGCACCAACCCAGTGAAAGTGATGAGGCTCAACCATCTGTTGACTCAAGGTGTTCACTGCAAAACATATATTCGGACGAGTGTCCACTAAGAACATCAGGGCCCCTATGAGTTGACGATACTCAGTAGGATTTGCCAATACGAGCCCAGCAACCTTGCCACTCAACTTCTTGAAGTTGAGCTCCATCGTTGTCAACACAGACTTGCAGTCCACCATACTAAATCTTTCCAGAAGCTTCACAATGTATTTTCCCTGAGAAGGGAAAATCTCGCCAGGTCTCTGCCAGACCTCTAGGCCTAGGAAATAGTGCATCAGTCCTAGGTCCTTCATCTCGAACTCAGCAGCGAGCTCCCTCTTGCATTGATGAATGAGAGGGTCAGCACCTGTCAGGAAGAGGTCGTCCACATACAGCACCAGAATGAGAGGCTTCCCTGGACAACTGGACCTTGAAGTAAAGGTTCGGATCAACATTCGCCAGTGAAGCGCGAAGCTTCATCAAGTAGCTATCTATCCTCTCGTACCAAGCTCTGGGTGCTTGCTTCAACCCATAGAGGGCTTTCTTCAACCTGCAGACATGGGTGTCCCGATCTTGGACTTCAAACCCCAGAGGTTGTTCTACATACACCTCTTCCTTTATTGCACCATGCAGAAATGTGGTCTTGACATCCATCTGATGAAGACTCCATCCTTGCGTGGCAGCAAGGGCTATGATTGATCGAATGGTGGTATATCGTGCCAGAGGTGCAAATATGTCATCATAGTCTATTCCTTCCTTTTGAGAGAAGCCACAGGCAACAAATCTTGCCTTGAACTTTTCAGCACTTCCATCAAATCCATGCTTGATCTTGTAGAGCCATTTTGCGGTGACAACTGATTTGTCCTTCGGTCTTGGAACCACATCCCAGACATCATTCTTCATTATGGACTCATATTCTTCGTGCATAGCATCCTTCTAGACTTGATGCTTTACGACATCCTCAAAAGATCCAAGTTCAGATTGTATAATAGTACTAATGGCAGCCAGATACCCTTGGTATCTACACGGCTTCTTGCTTTCTCGGAATGTCCCCCTCGGGGCAGCATGTCCCTCAGCATCTTCGAGAGTGTCCCTGAGCCATGATGGTCTCTTTCTTAGTGAAGGAGATGGATCGATTGGGTCCATTGGTCCTTCAACATCAGGCATTGTCTCATCCTGCGGTTCTTCTTGATTTCCAGGCCTTGCTTCATGATTTTCCTCGGATCTCAGAAGATCTACTACTTTCTTCAGGGAAGCATCTTCGTCAAAAGTGACATCATGGCATATCTCTACTTCCCTTTGACCAGGTACATAGACTCTATAGGCCTTAGAAGTTTCGATGTAGCCCACAAACATTCCTTTCTTCCCAGAAGCATCCAACTTACTTCTCTTTTCTTTTGGCACATGAAAATAAACAGGACATCCAAAAATTCTAAAATGTGAGACGTCAGGTTTCTTACCGGTGAAAACCTCTTCGGGAGTTTTGGAGTCCAGGGCAGAATGAGGGCATCGGTTTTGAATGTATACAGCAGTATTCGCAGCTTCTCCCCACAGAAACTTCGGTAGACCCTGGTCACATAGCATGGCACGGGCAGCTTCCACAATGGTCTTGTTCTTTCGTTCAACAACACCATTCTGCTCAGGAGTATAGGCAGTAGTAGTCTCCCTCTTAATGCCAGCTTCTCTGCAAAAGTCCTTGAACTCATTTGACTCATATTCAGTGCCATTGTCGGTCCTCAAAATCTTGATCTTCTTCCCCGTCATATTTTCCACCAAGGCTTTGAAGGTACGGAACCACATGAAAGTCTCATCCTTCTTCTTCAAGAAGTATATCCAGGTTTTGCGGAAGAAGTCATCAGTGAATGTCATATAATAAGAACATCCTCCGAAGGATGTCACGGGTAGCATACCAGATAGATCAGAATGGACCAGTTGCAAAATATCAGATGTCTTTGTGACACTTGAGGGGAAAGGTCCCCTTGTATGCTTTCCTTCGGCACAACCCTTACATACACCTTCATGATTATTTCCAAATTCGGGCATCCCTGTCACCACCTTCCTTGCTTCGGGAAGGGCCTTGTAATGAAGGTGTCCAAACCTTCGGTGCCATAGTTCAATTTGTCGCATAGTATCACATGTCATAGCTCCTAGTGGACTTCCTTCAACCTGGTAGAGTGTTCCAACTCTAAAACCAATCACGATAGCTTCCTTGAGATTCTTCTTCCACATGCGCACCTTTCCATCGGTGAATGCCACATTGAAACCTTTGTCTTCCATGGCTGATATAGACACAAGGTTCTTCTTTAATTTTGGTACATAGAGTACATCCTGCAAATGTAGCACTTGTCCTTGAGACAAGTGGAGGGTCACAGTCCCTGTCCCTCTCACGGGATATGTGGCATTATCTCCAAGGATAATTTCCAGATTAGTATCCTTCTCAACCATGTCAGAGAGTGCTTCCTTGAACCCGGTGATGTGTCTTGAGGCACCACTATCTATCAGCCAGACATCCATAGTGTCGGGCGGGGATGCAGTAGAGAGGGCAGATACAAGAATGTATTCATTTCTTTTATCAACAACATTTGACTCCTCATACCTGGAGTTTCTAGACCTTTTGAAAGGTTGATTGTTTCCGCCAAAGGGAGCCTTCCTCTTTCCTTTGGACCTGTTGTTTCTTTGATTTCCAGTCCTCCGGTTTTTGTTATTGTCATCACTATCGGGAGAATCCTTCTTGAAAGGACATTCTCTAGCATGATGACCTGGCTTATGACAAGTGAAACACTAGCCCTTCTTTCCTTGGGCCCTGCTCTTCCTTTGTTCTTTGAACCACCAGAGTTCTTCTTTCTAGAATGAGCAGCGTAGGCAGCGTTTCTATCATTTTCGTATTCCTTCATTCTTGTCTCTTCTTGCATGCATCTTGACAGTAGCTCGTCAAAGTTAGGAATTGTATTATTATTGAGAATGGTAGTGTTGAATACTTGCCATTCATATGGGAGCCCTCCAAGTGCAGTGAGTACCATCTCACGATCAGCTATTGTCTCCCCAATAGCCAGCAGATTGTTCCTGATCTTGGTCAATTTCAGAAAGTATGTTTGGACAGACTCATCCCTGCCTTTCTTCAGATTCTTCAATTGATTCTTTGAAGAATAGCACCTGGTTTGCATTGCTTACTTTGAACATTTGTATCAGCTTATCATACATCTCTTTGGATGTGCCTAGCTCAGATATGTAGGCAACTAGACTTTTATGTATGGATTCCTTGATCATTAGTTTTGCTTTGATCTCCCCCTTCTTATACTTGGTTTTGGCAACAACAGTAGCAGTGGATGGAGGTTCTTGGTCAACGCATGGTCCGATTGGGCTGAATTTTGGAGGAGACTTTGATCTAAGCAGGCCGTACTCTTTGGCACAAAAATCGAGGTCAAAGGTTGACCAGAAGTTGAGCTGTGTTGACTTTTAGTGCTGTTGCCCTGCGTTGAGTTTTTCTGGGCAGCGTTGACTTTGATTTCTGTGCCAAAGAGTAGGGCCTCCTTAGATCGAAGTCTCCTCCAAATTCAGCCCAATCAGACCATGCATTGACCAAAGTAAATGCTGGTCAAACTTCCCCAGAAACCCTAACTGTAGATTTTTGGCTGCAGTGAATTTCGTCCTTCTTGCTGCGGTAAAATTTGACCTTCTTGTTGTGGTAAACTTCGACCGTCTTTCCCACGTGTGAGATGAAGCTACTTCTCAGATGCTCGTATAAGAGGAGGAGATGTGTGATGAGATGAGTGGAAAAAGTGCTCCAACGTTGACCCTATAAACACCAATCATGAGAGATGTGTGACACATCTGCTGGAGCCTGGGGGTAAAAACCTTAAGGCCGACCTGCACTTAAATTTGTTATAAATAATAAATTCAAAATAAATGTTCTGCTCATCAGATTAACATAAATTTTAGATCGATTTTACACCTCTCTGAAAGAGGAATCCAATACAAATATTGGAATCTTCATCTGAGCATCACAAGATGGAGTTTGGACCTAGTTGTCCAAAATTAACAGGTTTGGTTGAGCCGGAAATTGAGGGTGTATCAGAGGCTGAGAATTATGTGGTAACATATATGGAGCTGGTAATGTGGGTTGAGGTTGATTATCCGTTCCCATAGGTGAATTGGTTATTCATAAAGGTCACTGCTACTTTTGGGACCAATTGGGATTTTGTGAGGTAGAGGCAGGCCACTGGGATGAATATGGATTATTTTGCCAAAATGGAGGAGAGAGAAGAATTTGGCCAACCGCTTCCTGGAAAGGATTGAGTTAGCCAAGGGGGCAAGGAGAATGGTTGGGATGGCCAGGTGGAAAAAGGTGGTTTATTTTTCCATGCTATCCCAGGGTTTTGTTGTTGATTAAATTGTGAAGAAGGAAAGAACTGAGATGGGTCTTGTGACATACCTGTAGTTGGGGCTTGCCATTGTAGACGTTGATTCATTAAATATACTAGTTCTGTTTCTTCTTCTGCTTCTTTGAAGACTGCTTTCAACCCTGGAAGTGACAGGCATTGTTCAATGGCGTGGTCTTTAGTACAGATGGCGCATGTTTGGACCATGTCCAATGGGCATTATCGCTGGTTGTGTTTCTTCCGACAATGTGGACAAAAGATAGCCAAGTTCTGTTTCACTAATGATTGCTTCTGCTTGGCCTGCAGGACATCTAATTGTGTTGCGAGGGTACCCAAGATATCGGTCTTAAAGTGTTCCAAGATATTACCGATTTTTGTTCATGTTATGCTACCGCCTGAAGTTCTATTATTCCTGGCAGCTGAATCCCGTCCTATTGGCCTAATGCGCGTGCTGCCTCTAGAGAACCTGACACATAATGAAATAATATCGTCATAACTTTTGTAATATATGTCTCCTTTCCCCATTATATTTAATGTTTCTATCCATTCATTTTTCATTCCTTTTATCATAGTTACTTTTAAGACATCTTTAGACAATGCAGTATAAGGGGAACTTTGCAAATTGTATTGGAACCATTCAACATATTTTTCTAATGTTTCGTTATCTTTTGTAGTCATGTTGAAGATTTCATTTTTTAATTCTCTAGTCCTACAGTAATCTTGATATTTAGCAAGAAAATAATTTTTCATTTGATCCCAGTTATTAAAATTCCCTCCACCGAGCCCCATAAACCAATGCAAAGTTGCCCCCCTTTAATGTAGAGGAAAACAATTTTAATTTCTGAGGGTCAGTGGTGTAATCGTATCCCCTACACAAAACATCAAATTCAAACAAGAAAGCATCTGGATCTTCCGAAGTTATTCCATGGAAAGTGGATATGTTTTGCAACGGAATAACTTTCATAGGGCCATTAGTGACTGGGTCAACAATGGGGTATTCCAATGTTGATGTTTGTCCCTGGGGTTGATTGTGCGCCATAAGATCAAAGATGTGTCAATAACCTTCAAGGATTTCCTGGTATGGGAGATTAATTCGGGCTGGAATAGAAATCAGTTTTGGAAAAGGTCTTATGGTACTACCATGATCTGGGATGTCGGGCGTTTCTTCTTCAACCAAGATTTTAGGAGATCCAGGTTCTGGAGATTTTAAGTTAGTTTCCACAGCACCACTGTTTTATCCCTCTCCTTCTTGCAAGTTACAAGAATTTCCCTCCTGTGAAGGGTCGGGATTTAGATGTTCTGTGACCTGAAATTTTTGTTCTAACTGTTTCGTTTCACTATGGATTGTTGAGATTCAACAAGAAAAAATTTTGATCCTAGTGAAAATTAAACACCTACACTAGGGTGGGGCCCACATGCTATTTTTAGGTGTATGTATATTTTTAGATGCATGTCTATTTTTATTATCCCTTAATTTAGATGGACATTAAACTATAATCTATTCTCAATGAGAACATGAAAATAGTTCATTGAAGTGGCAAATCAGTTAGCTAAGTGAATTTCGAGTTAAAGGGTTGGTTGGTGGGACATGTTGGTTGACTTTAGTTGTAACTGAGTGATTCCAGTTGTAACTGAGTTGGAAGTGCAGTGGTGCATGAGTTGTGAAATTTGTAAGTAGTTTAACTCAGTTAAGTGAGTTAAACTCAGTTGTCCTAGTTGTAACTGAAGATACACTAGTGAGAGATCAAGTGAATTAATTATTAATTAATTCACAAGTAGTGATCTTACATGCAACTGAAGATTTACTATTATTAACTGCATGCATGTCAGATCCAATGGAGACCCAGTTGAGTTCTAGGTGAAAGGAAAGTAAACTATCAGTTGTGACATTATCCGCTTGAACACATGCAAGCACACACACATTGGATGATCCCATGATACTTGCACAATCAAGGCAGGAAATAAGGCATCAATTCAGGGATTGCACAGTGAAGGCAGGTTGTCTGGAGATAGTAAATTGAGCAAGGGATTTTCCAATTTTTGTATGACAGTGTGAGACAATTCGCTGATGTACTGAGAAATCTTGTGATTGGAGTTTTGTATGTAATTGTTTCATGATCCATGATATAATATGCAATAGAAGATAGTTGGGTTTTTAGCTATAAGCTTTCCCCGGGAAATTATTTGTGTTGTGTGTGATTGATCTTTCTTCATGCTTATGTAATTGGATATTGTGTTTTTAATTCCGCAATGATTTGTAGAAGCGATTTAGTATTTAAATTTAGCATATTGTTAGATCGGGTGAATCCAATATATACATGCATATTGTAGAATTTCTAGATGGCATCAGAGCACAGGAAATTGCAGAAGTGAAGCAGGAGTTGAGTTTGTGGTTGGATAAAATTTGAATTTGCAAAAAGACTTTCTTGGTGCTACAATTGATTCAAGATCGAAATGGATTTCAATGGCTTGAGGTTAGAGTATTCACTCAAGGGTAGCTCTAACTACATTACTTGGAAGGACGGGATGGAGGAAGTACTCGAAGACAGTGGCTTGAAGGAATTCATTGAAAAAGATGTTCCTAAGCTAGATGCTACAGATGCTGCCAATATTGATGCATGGAAAAAGACAGTGGCAAAGGTGAGGAGGATCCTGCTGGAGGGAGTACGAGACCACATTGTGTCAAGCCTCCATGCGAAAGCCACACCATATGCTATGTGGAAGGCTTTGACGAATCTATTCCAAAGCAGTAGCAACCATAGGAAATTGGCGCTCAAAGATAAACTCAGGAAGATCAAGATGGAAGAGGGTGACACCATTCCAAAGTATCTCACAAATTTTTTCCAATGTCGGGATGAACTAGGGAGTGTGGGAATAATAGTCACTGATGATGATTTGGTGAGCTTGTCTCTCCTAGGACTTCCTAAGATTTGGCATAGTTATGAAGACTCTGTCAACAGACAGGAAATTTTTTTGGATTGGGAACGACTGTGGTCGGATTTGGTGCAGGAGGAGTTCAGGAAGAACACCAGAGATGACTCTTCATCAAAGCATGATGATGAAGAGGATTGTGCTTTGGTTTCCAAGGCGAAGAATGGGAAGGGGAAATAATTTAATTCTAAATCCGATTCTAAAGGCAAGAAGTAGGACATGTCCAAGGTGAAGTGTTTTCACTGTCATGAACATGGGCATTTTGCTACTAACTATCCACAAAAGAAGAAGAACAAGAAGGTTGCTGGAGTTGCAGCTGGTGAGGCCCTTGCCTCACAATTTGAGCTTGACTTCTCCTTGATTGCATGCATGGTGTCAAGTGCATTTGGATCAGTGTGGTATTTGGATAGTGGCACTTCCTTTCACGTGACGGGTGTTAGGAATCTGTAATTTTAGCAGATTGGTAAGACAAACTGCAGAAGCAACATCGTTTCAACCTACTTTGGGATTCCAGGATCTAGCCCTCCTGAATCCAGAGAGGGATCTCTCTATGAATGAGTTTAAAGATGTGATCTTTAATAGCTTAATTTATGATATTAGGCTAGTTATGAAGAGCTTGGGTTTTGTTTTGTTTGTTTTGGTTGGGCAAGGACATAGTGAAAGTGAAGGCAGTTTCAAAATGAAGGGTGAAGGTGTTTGCAGATGAAGGAATGATTTGGCTGATAGAAAAGGAAAAGACAGTTTTAACCCATTGGGCTATGGAGTCATAGGAGGATTTTAATTGGACAGCAAGGTTCAAGTGGGATCCATGGGGCAAGTCACTTATGTCAAAGGATCTCTTAAGGTGATTTTATGGAATGAAACAGATAGGAAATGAAGAAAAAACAAATGAAGATATAGTAAAACAACTTGAGATCAAGTAAGTTCTTTTAAACTATATTGCTTCAACATTTACTTAAAGAAAAACATGAGAGTATTCTGAGATCAGGTTAATAACTTTAAACTAGCCTGCTTTGAAGTTCTTTCAGTTAGAAAACATTAAAAGATAGTTGAACAGCTTAAGATCAGGTAAGTGCCTTTAAACTACCCTGATTTCAGCATATTCAATAAGGAAAACATAAAAGTATTCTGAGATCAAGTTAATACCTTTAAACTAGCCTGCTTTGAAATACTTTCAGTAAGAAAACATTAAAAGAGAGTTGAACAGCTTGTTGAGCCTCAAAATTGTGCTTTCTTTCATCTTACTTTACCTCATTTTCCTTTGTCCATTGCTATCCTAGACCCAATTGATCAATGAATTTAGTTAAAATTACTTTTAGAATGATTTACATGACTGACTTGCTAAGTTTTGTGATTTTTTCCATTGTAATGCATTTTGACCGGAACTAGCTGCAGAATGCAGACATTCCGTAGCTAACCGGAAATTCTGTAGCTGTCTTCACGTTTGGGTATGTTCCAGGTGGCCTCTCAAGAAAAACCGCATATGGGCATAATCCACGTCATGTGTACATTGTTCGTTGCTCACCATGAAGGAAGAAACGAATTCTGGATATGGTTTTGATACGTGGGAACACATTTATGAAGACAGACTTCTATTAGGACTGTCTCAGTCCAGATGTCCTTTTCCTTTTTACGTTGCCACTTCAAGAGTCCTAATGTGATTTCGATAAGGAAAGACAATGACCCTGGAATTATTGCAAGTCTTGTTATGTACATTTGTTATATAAACACTTGGGAAACCGAGAGCTAGGCTAGATTTTGTTCTAGATTTTGCTTAGATTCTGTGCTACATTTCTGAAGACGCAGAGTGCTCTGTTCAAGTTATTTCACTTTTAATGAAGCAGACAGTGTTGTTTTGAAAGCGTTGATTTGACTTGGAGTTAGATTCCATCTAGTGGTAGAGGGCCCCTGCCCCCTGTACGGATTTATTTGCGTAATTTAGATAAGTATTCTAGCTGCCTTTACGTTTTTGAAGTTGAATTCGTAGTTGTTTTCATTAGCTACTATAGTTATACTCATTCTAAAAACTCTTCCAAAAGAAGAAGCTCTTCCAAAAGATTATGATCATGAATGGGAATTGGCTATAGTATTGTAGGATTTAATTGCAATCTCTTTTATTCACCATCACAGTTATACTTATGCTAAACACTCTTCCACAAGAAGAAACTCTTCAAAGATATCTTTATAATGTTTTAAGTATGATTGTGATCCTGAACGCTTCATTTGTGTGTTTGCACTAAGTACCATAGTTGTCCTTGCTCTTAAACGCTTGTCCAAAATATCATAATGATGAGTGGGAGATAGCCATGATATCTTAGTTTTTAATTGCTTTCAGTCTTTATGTTTGCATAGCATAGTTAGGATACTCCGGAGTTTAATTGCACTTAATTCATGCTCAGTTATTTTGTTTTAAGTTTGATAATGACTTGTAGTTCAACACTGTTTTAGGCTAGTGACATTTTAGGTTCAGTTGTAGTTCAACTCATTGCATTTGCACTCCATATTCAGTTGTCATTCACTGCATATTAGATTACTTCAGTTGTTAAACTTAACAAAACAGCCTTCATTATTCACAAACCTCTTCTTGTTCTAAAATCTATAATTGATTCATAAACATATGAACAAAAGACAATATCAATTTAAGGCCTGAAGTACTTCTGCAACTTCCTTATCATCTCACAAACAAACATTTCCTCAAAAGACTATTTCAAAAATCTATAACCTTTGAGTGAAGTGTAGTGCTATAAAACTGAGTTGCAGAATAGAGTAAGGAACTAGACTTAGAGTAGAAGATATTATGATGATATCAATGTTTTACTCCAATTATGCTTCAACAAATCTCTAATCAAGGATAAAATGTTGCATCATTATAAGTTAGTTGTTTCACTGTTTAGTTAAGAAGATTTGCATATTTAGTTGACCATGTCTCAAGCTCTCTCTCAAACACCTTTGATGAAAGAATTTGACAAGTTGAGTTTGTGTTTTGAATCATTTGCTTAAAAGTCATTATCAAGCTTTGTTTTTGCTTAGTCATAGTTTAGATTTGATTTTGTTTTTAGTATTGCATGTGCATTTATCATTTGACATCGACCAATTAGGCTTCACTCTGTTTTTCTTAATCATTAGCTTCTTTCCATTAGCTTTCTAGTCATTTTCCTTGTGAATATAAAGTCACCAAAAGATCAAAAACATCATAAATCATCACAAAAGACCAAAAACATCACAAAACACTACACACAACGCATTAAGAAACAAACACCTAGGTACATACAATACACTTCACTTCAGCAGTTTACCAACCCTGGTTGACAATTAAATGAGCTCGATTTAGGAGACTAGATTGAGACCAAACATTTTGGCGTCGTTGCTGGGGAAGTGAAAACTAGGTAACCTTTGTTTCTTAGCATCCAAAAAAAAAAAAAATTATGCGTAGGGAGAGAGATTCAAGGGGAAGATTTATAAGCAGCAGAGGCAGAAGTTTGATTTCTAGAACACCACTTGTTTCATCTAGATCCAGAGCTAGTACACCTTCAACTCAAATCCATCTTCCATCCTTTACTGATCCTGGACTTCTAGAAGACCTGAAATTAGATATCCCATTAGAGAAACCTTCCACTTCATCCACTGAACTTGCCATAGAAAAAGATCTAAAGACTCCTGGTAGGGACATAAATCTTTCCACTTCCACAGGAGAGTCAACCATGGCAGAAGAAGGAGGAGGAGGAGTTTTTAATGGAGAACACACACTATTTGGAGGTAGAGGTAGAGGTAGAGGAGAAGGAGGTAGAGGTGCAGATGGAGGAAGAGGTATAATAGGAAGCTCTTTTGGGTTCCCTATAATTGATGAAGAAACCAATACAACCATGAAAAACATTTCACCCTCTGTCCTTCCAAACTTCTATGGACTTAAAACTGAAGATCCTGAAACTTTCTTATTTGAATTTGAAGTGCTGTGTAGAACTTATGACTACTTACAAGATGCTCAAAAATTGAAATTATTTCCTTCAACTTTGAAGGGAGCAGCATTGAAGTGGTTTATGAGTCTAATCAGTAGTTCCATTAGAACATGGGAAGACATGAAACAAGAATTTCTAGAGAGATATTTGGATTATTGTATGCTGGTTAATCATAAGGAAGAAGTGTTCAAGATGTTACAAAAAGAAGGATGAAAACTTAGAATATTTGTTGGAAAGATTTAATTACAACATCAAAAGGGAAAAAATGGAAAATCTAGATCAAGACACCTTAAAAGCTATTTTGTTGAAAACAATTAGGGATGAATGGTTGGATATCCTTAACATGATGGGAAAAGGGGATATATCACAACTTACATTACCTGAAATATCTGAGTTATGTATCAACCTTTCAAGAGGGAAATCTAAAACTGTCAAAGGTCCAAGAGATCCCGCTCTTGCAAAGGCAAGTAAATCTGCTTCTGGGACAGTAAGTAGATCAGAAATAGGACACATGCTTGATGACTTTAAATCTGATATCTTAGGGAGTTTTAGTGAACAAATAGACACCCTTAAGATACAAAACAAGCAGAAGGCTGAATCTGATGCTTTGGCAATCTTTTGTCCCAAATGTAGAAAGAAACATGCCCTAAGAGAGTGTCCTTTGGATGTAAAAGTTATAGAAACTTGTGTCATTTGTTCTGAGAAACATGAGACCAAGAATTGTCCTTCTCTTCCTGGTCTCAAGGCTGTTTTTCAGGAAGAAACTCCTACAGATTCCACAGAATCTCTTAACTTTGTATCTAGAAGACCTTGGTAGGGACCTCAGACACAAGGATTCCATGATCAAATGTATAATCAACCTCCACCTTGGAATTCTTGGCAGCAACCTTGGCCCCAATTTCAAAATCAATCTCAATCTTGGGCACAAGGAACATAAAGTCCCTATGGAAGATACTCTCCATATTATCAGTATCCACCATCCTATCCACCATATCCACATTTTTATCCTCAAAATCCTCAACAAAATTTTCCTCAAAATCTTCAACAAAATCCTCAACAACATCATCAAAACCAACCACATCAAAATCAACCACTTTCATTACCCTTCCCTCAAAAATCAAATCAATTGCCTGCTCAACCCATACCAAACCCCAATAATAAGAACCCTCAGAATACATACATGATAGAAGGCCAACAATTTCCAACTTATTTAATTACTCCTTTAGACCTTAGTGATGTTCAACCGAGGTCTGAAAGAATACTTGAAAAGAGGAAACCTTCTGTGATCATACAAGAACAAGATAATTCTGAGGAAGACTCCCTACGGGTGAATAAAAGTCTTGAGGAAGACACATCCTTTCAAGACCCAAACACTGAAAAACTAAAACAAAAAGATCCAATAAATCCAACTCCTGTATTAGAGCAACCATTCACATCTACTTCTATACCTCCCTTTCCAGAAAGATTACAAATTGATAGAGGTGTAGAAAAACAAATCATGGTGCCTAATTATGATTTCTTAGATGAGCTGAGAAATGTTTTCATTAAAATTCCATTATTACAAGTCATCAAAGAAATCCCAATTTTAGCCAAAACAATAAAGGAGTTGAGTATGAAGACAACAAGAAAAAGAATAAGAGAAACAAAGAAAATTCAACTGGTAGGACAAATAGCAGACATTATGATGGGCAAGATTGCTATTCCAAAGTATCTTGACCCAGAAAATCCAGTTGTCAAAATTCACATCAATGGAATTGAAATTCAAAACACACTCATTGATTTAGGAGCAGCAATAAATATCATGAGTAGACAAATCATGGACAAACTGAAACTTCCTAATCTTCTCTTTACACCCACACTATTACAATTAGAAGATAGATCTGTGATCAAACCAGATGGGGTAATAGAAGACATTCCAGTGTCCCTAGATTCTTGGGAATACCCTGTGGATTTCATGATCCTAACTCCTACGAATAATCTAGGAGGCCATCCTATTATATTAGGAAGACCTTGGTTGGCTACAACTGATGCTTTTATTAGTTGTAGGTCCGGTGATATGTATATTTCTGATGGTAGTTCAACTAAGAAATTCACTCTATATCCTCCAGCTAGGACAATTACAGATCTAGATGACACTCAATGGATAGAGGATGAAGAAGATTTACAACCACTCTTCACAATTTCATAAATTAGTGAAGATAATCAAATTCTGAATACTCTAGAAAACTTTGAATCCTCTCCAGAACACAAATATGAATCATTTCAGGAGGGATCCAATATTGAATTTTTGTCATCTAGGCAGATGTCTCTTCATTCTATGGACAAATTTGGCAGCTCTACAAGTGAGATTTTTCCAGGCGAAACTTTGAACATAAACAAGAACCTAAAAAAATCTCAACAAGAAGAGTTAATCAAAGTATTACAGAGACATTCTTCTGCATATGCATGGGAGTACACTGACATGAAAGGGATAAGCCCCAAGACTTGTACTCATCACATCTATATAGAGGCAAATTGCAAACCAATCAGACAGCCTCAAAGACGAATGAATCCAAATCTTAGGGAAATTGTTAAAGAGGAATTGCAAAAATTGTTAAATGTTAATTTTATCTATCCTATTTCAGATAGTCAGTGGGTTTCTCCTTTGGTAATTGTGCCAAAGAAAAATGGAAAATGGAGGGTGTGTGTTGACTACCGAGAACTAAATAAAGCTACTCTTAAAGACCATTTTCCCTTACTTTTCATAGATCAAGTATTAGATACATTAGCTGGCAAAAAGTACTTCTCATTCCTAGATGGGTTTAGTGGTTACAATCAAATCCAAGTAGCACTTGAAGACCAAGACAAAACCACATTCACCTGTCCATGGGGTACCTATGCTTACCGAGTATTACCATTTGGATTATGCAATGCACCTGCAACATTCCAAAGGGCAGTATTAGGAATTTTTTCGGATCTAATACATGACTGTGTAGAGGTGTACATGGATGATTTCACAGTTTATGGGGACACATTTGAAGAGGCTTTAGAAAACTTGGAAAAAGTCTTAAAAGATGTCAAGAAGCAAACCTTTCACTTAGTCATGAAAAATGTTTTATGATGTTTACTGAAGGTATTGTTTTAGGGCACCACATTTCAGGGGATGGGATTAGAGTTGATGAGGCAAAAGTTGAAGTCATTTCTAACCTATCCATTCCAAGTTGTCAAAGAGATGTTAGAAGTTTTCTAGGATTTACAGTGTATTATCGGAGATTTATAGAAAACTTCACCAAAATAGCATCTCCACTCTTCAAATTACTCACCAAAGATTGTGAATTCAAGTGGACTTCTGATTGCCAGTTAGCTTTTGAAACCCTGAAAACCAAAATTTCTCAAGCACCTATATTAAGGGGACCTAACTGGAAGTTACCTTTTCATATCTCGACAGATGCTTCATAATAGGCTCTAGGAGCAGTATTGGGGCAGAAAGAATTGATTCCCTATGCCATCTATTATATTAGTAAAAATTTGACTCCTGCAGAGTTAAACTATACTGTAACTGAAAAAGAGTTTTTAGCCGTTGTTCATGCCATAAATAAATTTAGACACTATATAACAAGCTATGAAACTTTTATTCACACTGATAATTCTGCAATTAGATACCTAATGAACAAATCAATCACTAATGGCAGAGTTATAAGATGGTTATTGCTCTTACAAGAATTCAACATTACTATTCTAGATAGGCCTGGAAAACAAAACACAGTAGCTGATTTCCTATCTAGACTCCAAAATATCAAAGATGACACTCCGGTTGAAGATCAATTTCCTGATGAATATCTTTTTGCAATCTCTACTCAAACTCCATGGTTTGCTGATATTGCTAATTATTTAGTTTCAGAAAAATTTCCTTCAATTATGAATGCAAGGGATAAAAGAAAAATCATTTGTGATAGTGCAAAATATTCATGGGTTGCTAATGAGTTGTACAAGACAGGTCCAGATTTGATCATTAGAAGGTGTGTTCGTGAAGATGAGATGCTTGAGATTCTCAAAGCATGTCATGATGAACCTTGTGGCGGACACTTTGCTGATAAGAGGACAGCCTATAAGATCCTTAATTTAGGATATTATTGGCCATCCTTGTTTAAAGATGCTAAAGAGTATGTCAAAAGGTGTGACAGTTGCCAAAGGGTAGGGAAACCTTCTCCTTCAGGTGAGATGTCATTACAACCTCAGGTACATATTGAACCTTTTGAAAAATGGGCTTTGGATTTTGTAGGACCTATTAGTCCTCCATCAAGACAAAAGAAATATATATTAGTTTGCACTGATTATGTTACTAAATGGGTAGAAGCTAAACCATTACTTGTTACTAATGAAGCATCTATAGTGACTTTTCCTTTTGAGGATATTTTTACTCGTTTTGGTGTCCCAAGGGAAATTGTTACAGATCAAGGAGCTCAATTTACATCAAGGCTAGTGGAGCAAATGATGGAGAAGTACAAAATCAGACATAGAAAATCTACTCCTTATCATACACAAGCAAATGGTCAAGTGGAATCTACTAATAAGGTCATTGAAGGAATCCTAACAAAGACTGTCCATTTACATAGAAGAGATTGGGTAGATAGGCTTCCTGAAGCCTTGTGGGCCTATAGAACTACATGGAGAAACACAACAGACCATACTCCTTATGAACTTGTTTATGGAAAGCAAGTTTTGTTTCCCATAGAGTTCCAGATTCAAACTTTCAAAATGGCAGTTCAGCTAGGACTTGATTTAACGGAGGCACAAAATCATAGACTGGAGCAAATCAATGAATTGGATGAGATCAGACAAGATGCAGTTCAGAAAACAAGTCTAGTCCAACAGCAAAGGGCTAGATGGCATGACAAGTACATCAAAGAGAAGAAATTCAAAGAGGGTGACTGGGCTCTCTTGTTTGATTCAAATTTCAAGGATTTTCAAGGTAAATTTCAGACACATTGGCTTGGGCCATATGAAATTGTTGAAATTTTTGATAATGGGGCAGTAAAAATCAGAACTATAGATGAAGAAGAGGTCACTTTTCTTGTGAATGGTCATAGATTGAAGCCGTATCACAAACCACTCTCAAGAGAAGAATTTGTCAAGAAGTTCCAAGAATGCAGTGATGTGAAGTTAATGAAGAATAATTTTTCTTCTTCATCAACTTGATTAAATTTTCTGAAGTATTTCTCTTTTGAAAAAAAATAAAAATTAAAAATTAAAAAAATTAAAAATAAAAATAAAAAAAAATAAAAAAATAAAGGTATAAACACGAAAACCAATCATAGATTGGCATGTTTATACAGAAAATATAGGGTGAAAATCAGAGTCTCTCTGACACTCTAACTTTTCCCATTTTGTTTTTGCAAGCAGCTGTTACAAAATCATAAGTTCAGATCCATAGTGCTTATGATCCATCTCATTTCATTTCACTTCATTCACTTATCCATCCATATTCCATTTCATTCATTCATTCATACTCTACTTCATTCCATATTTCATTCATCCCATTCCATACTCCATCCATCTCATTTTCATGTCAAAATTTAAAGTTTGATGTCTTGCTGTAAATGAATAAAACATGTCATGGATTGCAGGGCAGTTCTTATGTTCTTCCACTCCATTTCATCGCATCATCCACTTCATACATATCATAACACATCATCCATCTTCATTCATATCATATAACATTTCACCTATATTCCAAAAACACTCCATTCCATGATTAAAATACTCTACAGGTACATTCTGCAGCTCAACAGACATTCTGCAGCTGATCAACCTTTCTGCAGCCAGACAGTCATTCTGTAGCTACAAATCCTGAAGGCACCAACCAGCAGACATTAGAATTGCAACAAAATGATCCAGAATATCCATGAATAAGAAACATCAAGAAGAATTATGAAGACTCTTCCAAAGGTGAACAAAGAAGACAAAGACTACAAAAAATCAAATGAAAAGCAGAGGTAACAAGTTTAGATTATAATGGCATTTCATAAAGTTTAGCATAGTTTTAGTTATGAATTGTTCGAAAAGGTTGTTTTAATTATTTTTATTGATCATAACCAATAAACCCTCCACAAACTTTGGATTAAATCTCTCATTTCAAATTCCATACCCGACATTATTTAAGCGGTTCAAATGGTCGAAGTGTTTGAATTCTTCACGTTACCCAACCAAATCATTCAATGATGATTCTCTTTTCCGTTGTAAAAATCTCCGCCGTCTTTTCAATCATTAATTCGTTTCCTCCACCTCACTCCATTACCTCATTCCGTGACTACTTCCATCACTCCATTCTGTAGCCGGCACTTCATTCCGCAAACAGAAATATCCTTATCACCGAGAGCAGAGCAAAAGGGTATATCAGTTTGAATCACCATGGGCAGAGATTGAGCATTATCACTGTAAACGCAGAGGTATAGTAGTGAAGAATTTGAAGTTATTTGCCACCGAGAGACAGAGGTATAGCAGTGAAGAATTTGAAGCCATTTGTTACCAAGAGACAGAGATATAGCAGTGTGAGAATTTGAAGCCATTTGTCACTATCAATCAAAGGCATATCAGTCCAAAGTTTCATTGTCAACCAGAGGCATATCAGCTCGAAGTTTGAAGATGTTTTCATTATCAACCAGAGGCATATCAGTCCAAAGTTTGAAGCTGTTGTCACTGTCAACCAGAGGTATATCATTTCGAAGTTTGAAGCCATTGTCATTAAGAACTTGAAGCCATTTCAATTAGAAGGTGAAAGTTATTATTCTCGTGGGTAGAAGAGTGTTAATCTGAACATTGAAGAAGCAATTATGGGTTTCATTGTAAGAACTGAACCAGTGGGTTCAAAATACCTAGAAGGCTACCCTCAATGTAAAGAAATGTTGCAACAGATAGGATGGTTACAATTTTTGGAAAAATTTAATGGCTTCCACAAAGAAGTCACTAAAACATTTGCAAGATCATTTCAAGGAGCTGAAGTTGAAGTGGGGGATGTTAAATTCACAGTCAATGAAGTTTTCATTGCAGAAGCTACGGGATTGCTTAGAAATGGAGAGAGATGGTTCAAAAACAGAAAATTCCATCATAAATCGTGGAAGCAAATTCTAAAATCACCAGGTATGGATGTCACTGTGTTTAAGAAAGGAATTCCAAGTTCTGCATTGAAAAATAAATGGAGAAACATACTACTTATTCTGCAAAAATTCATTACATGTGAGGGTAGATATGGCACATTTTATGTTTATCACATTAGACTAATAATGCATTTTCTGGGGGAAGACTTAAACCTACCCTACTTCTTGCTTCAAAGTTTGAAAAAGATGGCTTCCTGTGTTCAAAGAAGGGTTCAATTTTTAGAGACAACTCTATATCATCATGGCTTGGTTAAAATTTTGATTGAACACCATTTAGCCAAAACAAATGATACATGGGACAATTTCTTGATAAGAAATCATTTTGAAGAGCCAAAAGAACCCTCACCTGAACCACAACCTACAAGGAGAAGTAGAAAATGGAGAGCCTCAAAAGTTGAAATTGACAAAACAGTCCAAGAAAGTAGTGAGGAAATCATCTCAGAGAAGTTGACTCAAATCAAGAGACAACTTAAGAAAGAGAAGGTAATCAGGAAATCTGCCACAGAGAGAGGAGAGGGATCTTCTCAGCCAAGAAGAAGCCATAGACTAAAGGGAAAACTAAGGAAAACTCAAATCAAACAAACAGGGGTGATTAATATAGAAGATGAGGAAACATCCAGTGAAGAAGATGTTGAAGAGGATTTTAATGAAGGAACCCCTGAAATTGACCCTGCTCAACAAGAAATTTATGACTATGTGGAAACTTTGGAAATGAGAGCTTCAGAAAGTAAGGAGAGAACCCCTAGTCCTCCACTGTCTGAAATATATGTATTAAGAAGGGATAGGTATGAGTTGGAAATACTGAATAGACACATCAAAAATGAGAATGAAATTCTCAAGGAACAACTCAAGCTCAAAACTGATATGAACTCAACCTTATCCCTACATATAGACAAAGTGGAAAAGACCAATGAAAAGTTGAAGAAGAGGAATAAAAAGCTAATCAGGGCACTTACCAACTTAATATTCAAACTTATTATCAGAAAACCCAGAAGATCTTTAGCTTCTAGACAAAGGAGAAGGAGAGGATTAGATGTTCTTGCAGAAGCCTCTGAGTTCATAGGATAATTTGCATGAGGACATGCAAAGAGACAGCAGTGGGGGTATGTTGAGCCTCAAAATTGTGCTTTCTTTCATCTTAATTTACCTCATTTTCCTTTGTCCATTTCTATCCTAGACCCAATTGATCAATGAATTTAGTTAAAATTACTTTTAGAATGATTTACATGACTGACTTGCTAAGTTTTTGTGATTTTTTCCATTGTAATGCATTTTGACCGGAACTAGCTGCAGAATGCAGACATTCCGTAGCTAACCGGAAATTCTGCAGCTATCTTCACGTTTGGGTATGTTCCAGGTGGCCTCTCAAGAAAAACCGCATATGGGCATAATCCACGTCATGTCTACATTGTTCGTTGCTCACCATGAAGGAAGAAACGGATTCTGGATATGGTTTTGATACGTGGGAACACATTTAGGAAGACATACTTCTATTAGGACTGTCTCAGTCCAGATGTCCTTTTCATTTTTACGTTGCCACTTCAAGAGTCCTAATGTGATTTCGATAAGGAAAGACAATGACCCTGGAATTGTTGCAAGTCTTGTTATGTACATTTGTTATATAAACACTTGGGAAACCGAGAGCTAGGCTAGATTTTGTTCTAGATTTTGCTTAGATTCTGTGCTACATTTCTGAAGACGCAGAGTGCTCTGTTCAAGTTATTTCACTTTTAATGAAGCAGACAGTGTTGTTTTGAAAGCGTTGATTTGACTTGGAGTTAGATTCCATCTGGTGGTAGAGGGCCCCTGCCCCCTGTACGGATTTATTTGCGTAATTTAGATAAGTATTCTAGCTGCCTTTACGTTTTTGAAGTTGAATTCGTAGTTGTTTTCATTAGCTACTGTAGTTATACTCATTCTAAAAACTCTTCCAAAAGAAGAAGCTCTTCCAAAAGATTATAATGATGAATGGGAATTGGCTATAGTATTGTAGGATTTAATTGTAATCTCTTTTGTTCAATATCACAGTTATACTTATGCTAAATACTCTTCCACAAGAAGAAACTCTTCCAAGAAATCTTTATAATGTTTTAAGCATGATTGTGATCCTGAACGCTTCATTTGTGTGTTTGCACTAAGTACCATAGCTGTCCTTGCTCTTAAACGCTTGTCCAAAATATCATAATGATGAGTGAGAGATAGCCATGATATCTTAGTTTTTAATTGCTTTCAGTCTTTATGTTTGCATAGCATAGTTAGGATACTCCGGAGTTTAATTGCACTTAACTCATGTTCAGTTGTTTTGCTTTAAGTTTGATAATGACTTGTAGTTCAGCACTGTTTTAGGCTAGTGACATTTTAGGTTCAGTTGTAGTTCAACTCATTGTATTTGCACTCCATATTCAGTTGTCATTCACTGCATATTAGATTACTTCAGTTGTTAAACTTAACAAAACAACCTTCATTATTCACAAACCTCTTCTTGTTCTAAAATATATAATTGATTCATAAACATATGAACAGAAGACAATATCAATTTAAGGCCTGAAGTACTTCTGCAACTTCCTTATCATCTCACAAACAAACATTTCCTCAAAAGACTATTTCAAAAATCTATAACCTTTGAGTGAAGTGTAGTGCTATAAAACTAAGTTGCAGAATAGAGTAAGGAACTAGACTTAGAGTAGAAGATCTTATGATGATATCAATGTTTTACTCCAATTATGCTTCAACAAATCTCTAATCAAGGATAAAATGTTGTATCATTATAAGTTAGTTGTTTCACTGTTTAGTTAAGAAGATTTGCATATTTAGTTGACCATGTCTCAAGCTCTCTCTCAAACACCTTTGATGAAAGAATTTGACAAGTTGAGTTTGTGTTTTGAATCATTTGCTTAAAAGTCATTATCAAGCTTTGTTTTTGCTTAGTCATAGTTTAGATTTGATTTTGTTTTTAGTATTGCATTTGCATTTATCATTTGACATCGACCAATTAGGCTTCACTCTGTTTTTCTTAATCATTAGCTTCTTTCCATTAGCTTTCTAGTCATTTTCCTTGTGAACATAAAGTCACCAAAAGATCAAAAACATCATAAATCATCACAAAAGACCAAAAACATCACAAAACACTACACACAACGCATTAAGAAACAAACACCTAGGTACATACAGTACACTTCACTTTAGCAGTTTACCAACCCTGGTTGACAATTAAATGAGCTCGATTTAGGAGACTAGATTGAGACCAAACACAACTTAAGATCAAACAAGTGCTTTTAAACTATATTGCTTCAGCATGTTCAATAAGGAAAACATGGATAACAGTGACAAAGAGAAATTTAGATCAGAAAAGAGCCTTTAAACCAGCCTGCATTGATGTACTCTTCAAAGAGAACGTTCAAATGAAGAAAACATAGACAATAAAGTTTTCAGTGAGAGTAGGGTACTGTAGAAAGTAAATCCTAGCTCTATGTTTGCTGCTCTTTATCAGAGAAAATGAACAGAATGAAAACATTAAGCAAAATAACAATTTGACAGTGAGGAACACATCACCATTGACACAAATCAGGATCCCATAAATCAGTAGCTTGTATTTGATGTTCAAACTGGTTACAATCAGCAAGCCCAGTGGGTCTCTACAACTTCAACTTCTCATATCAACTTATGTATCTTTGAGTTGCAAATAGGGCATCAGTAGCTTCAGAATAACTATTACATGCATTCAAATGTCCAGAGACCAACATTTTCTCATCTTCTATAGAAGTATTTATAGAAGAATGAAGAGGTGGGAGGATTTCCCAGGGGTCATGTATTATTAATCATGTAATCAATGCAATTCCTGGCCTTTGGGAACCAGGGAAGGCATAAGGTGGGAATGTAATCGTTTATAACTATGCTTCATAACTCTGTTTGTGTCTTTCGAGGCCTGATGATTGAAAAGATCTGCTTCTGGACTGTTCTTTAACCTTTAAAATAGTTTTACTGACAATTTGGAGATAAGACCCTTGATTAGTATTATTTGTTCGGCGGCCTTTGATTTTCTGTGAGGCTGTAGGTGCCTTTAGAAGCTGGAGAAGGTTCAATTAGCCTCTGTTTTGGCGTTGAAGTAACTCTGTAGCCATTCTTTGCGTTGAAGACCCCGCAGGAGTAACTCTTCGGCTGTGTTTGAGACAAATATCTGATCCTAATCAATAAATTCGGCCTCTGATTGCATACTTTGACGCACAGGTGGCATTTCAGTAACTAGAGGGATCAATTTTCCTCAATTGCGGCGGTGGAGGCGCTCCTGTCGATAAAACCCTTAAAATATTATTTGAACTGTGTTTTAAATCGGGGATTATGCTTTTGATAACCGTCTTAGCCGTAATTCCCGTAAAAACTGTCTCTAATCCTCTGGTCTGATACATTTTGGTCTTCGGCACTGATACTCTTTGATTGTGCCCCTTTCATGGTGTTTTTGCAGGTGTGCAGGGCTGCGCAGGGTTTATAAGGTATCCATGCCTGAGAAATCACTGAAACAACGTGCATGTCCACCCTGTGGAGGATTTTCTTCGACGAATCGAAGACGGGAGGGTCGTCACCCTCCGCCTCTGAATCTTCTTTGAAAATCGCGAAAAAATGATAAGAACCCTGCAAAACATGGAAAACATTATAAAACCTGCGTATATAGGTTAACTGCATCGGAGGGCGTGCGAGGAGATCGGAGCCGTTGGATGGCATCATCCAACGGTCAGGGTTGATCGGGAGTGATCGTGGAATGGGTGAAAGAAGGATTAAATCCGAGCCGTCGATCGTGCAGAGATCGATGGTCGAGATTGAACGAGGTGGTCAGAGGAGGAGGATAAATCTAAGCCGTCGATCGTGCAGAGATCGACGGTCGGGATTGGGCAATGGAAAGTCAAACGGAGAGAGCGGGCAATGAATTGTGGGCCGTCGATCTGTAGATCAGATCGACGGCGGAGATTGATTTTCCGCTATACGATGGCCCGGCTATCGTGCGCGCACCTTCGTTAGCCATCGAGCAACTTCGACAAGCGATCATTGTTGGATCAGTGGGCCTAGATCAGACGGTCCACAGTGATATCGCTGGGCGTCCTCGTCCGAACGATAATGCGCAATGGATGACTTTAATACGCGGTGGATGGCGGTTTCCAGAACAGTGCTCGGGACACATGTCAAGCAGCATGTGGAATCGCTGGCCTTCGGGAAAAAACCGCCCTCCGCTGAAGAGTGGTGCGATAGAAACCACGTGGTTTTGGGAAAACGGCGCATGACTGGGGGGGTCCACCGGGAGGCGTGCTCCACACCGTCGGATCTATGGATCAGATCGACGGTTGAGATTGCTCCACATTTGCATGGGCAGAAAATTTAATAAAATGTTAATTCGACGGTTTAAATACATATTCAAAGGTTTTTTAATGTTTTGGGCGAAATATGAATTTAAACCAGATGAGCACCCGACTGCTCAGGGCGCGGTCACGGCGCCAGGGTGTATGGGCAGAAATGCTAGAGGCTTAGTCCAAGGGGCTTAAGCCCAATACATAGGAAATATGCATTTTAATGGTTTTTCTCATGATTTTCCAAGGTTTGAGGATTTCGATAAGGCTAATAAGGGGTCTTAGACCTTATAAAGGGGATTTTGATGAGGGGGAAAGGAGAGAAACATGAAAATTAGGGATTTTCATGGGAAATGAAAGGGTTAAGAAGAGGTTAGTTTGGAAAAAAGGGGAAAAATGGAAAAAAGGGTCTTGCAACAGTATTTTGACCTTGGAAATCAGCAAGATTTCTGAATGGGGAATGGGCATAAGAGTGAAGATTTAAGACAGAAACAAGAGGCCTTCAAGAGTCTTCAAGAGCCAACAGTTTTTTGTTATAGAAAATTGTTACCTGAAGGCTCAAAACATATTTAGCCACCTTTTGATATAATCACATTTTACTGGTGGCTAACAGTGGCTCCACTTGGGGATGGTGCCTTCTTGAAGGCATCAAGAACTTCAGACTTGCATTCTATGGGACGCTGACCTGTGCCTGATCCTTTGATGTTCTCTGGGAGGCTGATCAGTTGCCTAATCCATTGGGCTGCTCTACTTTTACTGGGATGATATTTCTCTGAAAAACATATTAGCAACCATGAAAAACAATGGATCTTCATCAATACAAACTTCTACCTACCCAACCCTACTAATCTAACATTTTTTCTTTTTTAGAGTGCACTTGGATTGGAAAACTCTTTTCACAACATTTTTATTCTTTTGAAAGCAGTAAATCTAATCTAATTCTACTCCTTATTTCTCCCTGAACTCAGATTTAACAGTTGAGTTCAGATGATTCTCTACCTAATCTACAATCTGTTGGGATTAAACTGTCCAACAGATCTTATTCTCTAAATTTCTAAAACATAAATTTAAAAACAGTCAAGTCAAGATTAAGCTGTTTGACTTGTTGTGATCTATGGCATAAAACAAGCTACACACAAACATTTATTTTGCATAAAATTAAATCAAAATGGAAGGCTTATGATCTGAAAGTTCAAAGTACTGCCTTCTCTTTTTACAGCTCTGTTTTGAATTTGTTTGAGCTGTTCTTACTTTGTCCTCTGGTTGAGATTTTGAGCTAATTAGAACCAGATTTTGATCTTTTTTGACTCAAGAAAACAGAACATATTTGAGTCATCTCTCTTTGAAACCTTAGGTTCAGACTTTGATCTTGTTTGAACCTTTAATTTCTATCCTAAACTATCTACTAATAAGCCAAGATTAAACAGTTTGGCCAATCGAATTCACTATCCTATCAACAGAAAATTTAAAGCTAATTAGTCAAGATTAGACAGTTTGACTAACTAGAAGTGTGTTATTTAGGAGTGGCATTTAAGCTTGCACACTTTCAGATTTGTTTCTCTTTTTTGGTATGGGGCTATACCTTTCTTCTTTTCACAGTCTGTCCTCTTTTCCTTTCTTTTTATTGTTTTTGTACTTTTTTCTTTTATGGGACTGAACAAAGCAAATGGTATTTATAATGGAAATGAAAGCTTTAAAATCAAACTCAACAGTAGTAATGCTTAAGGACCCTGCCATTGACAGGACCCCCAAACAGATCTGTGCCATCTAACTTCTGTAGAAAAAAGGCATTAGGACCAACGGTGGACTGGATGATGTAAGGACCTTGCCACAAACTGTCAAATTTACCATGTTTGCCCTTATCCTCTCTTTTGGAATCCCGTTTGAGTACCTTATCTCCAATGTTGAAAACACAAGCCTTTGTTCTTTTGTCAAACAGCTTCTTTATGTTTTCTTGCACCTTCTGAGCCCTATGGTAAACCTCTTCCCTAATCTGCTGAAGATGTATTGTCTGACTGATTCTCCTAATCATGTTGTCTTCTTCTAACTGTATTTCTTGGATTAATTTTATTACTGGTACACCTAGGCTGGTAGGAAACACTGCATCTGCTCCATAAACAAGCTGGTAAGGGGACATTCCAATGGAATTCTTTGTGGTCAATCTGTTTACCCACAGAGCATGCACCAAATTGTTATGCCATGATTTTTTGTTCTCTTCAAGCATCTTCTTGATGATGGTCACCAAAATTTTATTTGATGATTTTTCTAGCCCATTACCTTGAGGGTAGTAAGCAGTAGAATGACCAAGTGTAATCTGATACCTGTGGCAAAACTCAATCATTTTTTTGGAACAAAAAGCAGCAGCATTATCAGTAATAATCTTCCTAGGGCATCCGAATCTAGACAAGATATGGTCTTCAAGGAATTTTATAATGACAGAATCTGTAGCATTCCTAGAAGGGATGGCTTCAATCCATTTTTTGAAGTAGTCAGTGGCTATGAGAATCCATTTGTGTTGGGCAGACGAAGCAGGATGGATTTCCCCTATGAAATCTTGGCCCCACTATTGAAAAGGAGCTTCAACAGTGATAGGTTGTAATGGTAAAGGAATAATTTTTCCTTTGCCTTCAAAAATCTGGCACTTGTGACATGCAACTATCATTTTATGGACATCCTGGAAGAGGGTGGGCCAGTAATAGCCAGCTCTAAGGATTTTATTGGTTGTGGTTTTCCAGTAAAGATGGCCTCCACACTCTCCTTCATGGAATTCATACTTGATCCTTTGTGCATCAACTTCAGGAAAACATTTAAGTAATAAACCATTAGCATTTTTCCAAAATAAACATTCATTTAAAATGCAATAGTTCCTAGCTTTCAACTTTAAAAACCTAGCCTTTGTTTTTTATAAATCAGGAGGAGCATTAAGATTTGCAAGCACATACAAGATATCAGTGTACCAAGGTGAGTTTTGAAACTGCTCTTCGACAGTGGGAGCAGGTAATTCTTCCTGTTCATCCAAGGCATCTACCATGTTAATGTCAAGGGCTTGTAGATTAGATTCAGTCATCAATTGAGCTAAGCCCTGACCTTTAATAAGTTTGGTTGGTCTGATTTCCAAGTCATACTCTAATATAGCAGCAATCCATTTACCCCTCTTTCCATCTGGGTCTTGGGACAAGATGTCCTTTACCACTATATTAGGTACATAGGCAATGATGTGGGAATGTAGAATATAAACCCTGAATTCCTTCAAGGCTTTTACCAAAGCATAGGCATGTTTTTCCATTATGTTATATTTCAAGGGTGCATCCCTTAAAGCCTTGCTGAAAAAAGAAATGGGCTGTTCCTGTCCCTTTGGGTTTTTCTGCAACAGGACTGTAGCCACAGTATGCTCTGAGGCAAAGGAGAAAATAAGGAACTCTTTTGAAAAGTATAGGCTGATTAGAACTGGTGCCCGGGTGAGTGCATGTTTTACCAATTCGAAGGATTTTTTGGTTTCTCCAGTCCACTTCACTCCTACTTCTTTCTTGAGCATATTAGTCATGTTTCTAAGGAGCTCTGCTAAGTTGGGAAAAAACCTCCTCAAGAAGTTAATCTTTCCAATAAAGGACAACAATTCTTTTATGTTCCTTGGTTGGCTAATCTGTAGTATTCCCTCAACTCTATTTGGATCTATTTTAATCCCTTCTTCTGATATGATATGGCCAAGGAGTTTACCTTCCTGAAGGCCAAACACTGTCTTTTTTGGATTTAAAGATAACCCAAACCTTCTACACTTTTCAAGGACCTTTCTTAAATGTTTTAGATGCTCTTCATTGGATTTGGAATAAACTGTTATGTCATCAAGGTAAATTATAATGAAGTGCCCTATCTCCTCTGAAAATGCAATGTCCATGGCCCTTTGGAAAGTGGCCCCAGCATTCATTAATCCAAAAGGCATTTTCACATACATGAAAGTGCCCCAAGGAGTGGTGAAAGTTGTCTTGAGTTGGTCTTCTGGGAGTACTAAAACCTGGTTATACCCTGAAAAACCATCTAACAGAGAAATCCTCTTTGAACCAACTACCCTTTGTAGAATGTGTTCCATTTTGGGTAAAGGGTAATTGTCTTTTAGGGAGGCTCTATTAAGGTTCCTGAAATCAATGCACAATCTGATCTCTCCTGTCTTTTTCCTCACGGCTACAAGGTTAGAAACCCAATCTGAAAACCTCACAGGCACAATGATTCCTACCTCATACATTTTCTTGATTTCCTTTTCTACTAGAGGCAGTTGTAGTAGATTAATTCTACGTAGTTTTTGCTTAAAGGGTTTTTGGTTTTCTTTCAAATGGATCCTGTGCTGGATGATTTCTGTATTGTAGGCTTTCAAGTCTTCATAGCTCCAGGAAAACACATCGACAAACTCTTTAAATAGGTCAACGTATTTCCTTTTCATGTCTGGTGGCAAGGACTTAGCTAATTTAATCATTTTAGGCTAATACTCGGTGCCTATGTTTCATTCCTGGACCTCAGACTCTGTGTATTCTATGGTGGGTTTCTTTGCTACATCGTTAAAATCAAAGAGGTCTTCTAACGGTGCTAGCCCCCTAGGTATGTTCTTGTCTTTTGACGACAATACCTCGATGTCTTCATTTTCTGTGTCCTTGTATTCTTCAGTATGAGTGTCAAGTCCTTTATTTAACATGTTGATTTCTATGGGACCGGATGGTTTTTCTTTTTCAGGGGACTTTTTGTTTAGGTGATTTTCATTAGATTTAGAATCTGAATCAGATGACTCAAATTCATTTCTGCCCAGCAGAAAATCCTCTATCTGTTTGTCACCCTCAAAGACCTGCCAATATTTTTCATTATCTGGCACTGCTGGTCTAAACTTAATTTGAGTTGTACAGTTTTTGGTTCCAACTGGCGTTAAGCATGTTCTAGCCGCAAAAGCTAAATTGTGTGCGGAAATATTTATTTTTCTTGGGACAAAAATTAATTTGGACTCCTCAAAAGTTTTTAAAAGGTCCATGACATCGTTTCGATAAGCTCTAAGTCTAGGATGATTTGTGTTATATTCCCCATTGACTTGTTTGATGACTAGTTCTGAATCCCCATACACATTAATTCTTGTGGCTCCTAACTTTTTTAACAGATGTAAGCCTAAGAGAAGGGATTCATATTCTGCTATGTTATTGGAACACTGAAAGTTTAATTTGCAGGAAATGTTTTCTATGTGGTTGTTTTCAGTGTTAGTAATCCAGACACCTGCCCCAGCATTGCTCTTAGTGCATGACCCATCAAAATACATACTCCATAGAGGACTATTTTCGGTTTCGTCTTGGTTATTGTCCTCTTCAACCAACATGCTCAAGGGTTGCTGTGAAATCTCGGCACCTAGTTGTATTTGTTTCACCTCCTCAGATTTTTCATGGAGCTGAGCATGAGGGGCAGTCTGTTGTTTGCCATCGTGGCTTTGTTCGTTCTGGTCCGTTGTTTCAACGCACTGTTCCAAAGCTTCTCTCTTGTTTTCTTCCATATCTAGAGAATTGCATTTATTTCCAGATTTGGGGTCTCTAACTGTTTATCTGAGTCACTGTGTTCTGGCTCTCACTGTTTTGTGGATTCATTATTGCAGAAGATAAACGAATCTAGGTCAGTATGGACAGAATAAATGTGAGAATTTTCAGGCTTTTCTGCGCTACTGACCATGAATTTCATGTGTGATTCTCTGTACAGTCTTCTGAGTTGGCTAAAAACAAGGATAGTGGCATATGTTCCATCCATCTGTATGGTACCTTGGAGCTTGGCACCCCATGATCTTGACAATAACATGCCATACTTAGGAGGCACATCAGCCACCACAACATCCATTACCATGCATTTGGCTGGGATTTGGGTCAAAGTCACACAAAGATCTTTGATCAGGCCAAGGCACTTTACTCTGTTTGAATCAAAAGAATATAAATCCTTGTAAGGTCTGGTTATTTCTAATCCAAGCCTTTCCATTATCACCTTTGGCATAAGGTTGTGCGAGGCTCCAGATTCATGCATAGCATTATGCAGGATCTTGTCATGAACATTGAAACTCACATAAAAGGGAGGTACATGTCCCTCTTGATATATACCTTCAATCTTAGGACCAAAAATAAGCTCTAGTTGGTCATCATTAAGATTGACTGAGTCATTATTATCCTCAATATTTAAATCCTTCAAAATTTGGGTCCTATATACATTCTGGGCAGCTAACTCAGTCAGGGGAACAGAGATTCTGATCTTTGAAATTTCCTGCTCTAGGCTGAAAAGAACCTGGTTCTTTGATGAACTTGTCTCAGCCTTACTAGCTCTCAGTCTATTAGCAACATCAGCTTGCTGATTTTTTCTACTTGTTTTTGACAAGATGGTATTAACAGGAGTACTAGCTGAAGTGGTGGTACTACTAATGTCCGCACTCTGCTTTTCTTTGTTGTGATTGACTTTCTCTCTATCTCTATCAGAATTCACAGCTACTATTTTATCCTTTTGTTTAACAATTTTAGGCTTGCTTGTAGTGTTGTTTTGTGAAGATTTGTCAGAGGTTTTGGTGTTGGGAGTTTTTTGTCTGGTTTTGCTTCTAAGGTCATATTCTTTTTGAGGCTCTATGATGACATTTTCCATGTCCTGAAAATAACTTGCATTATCATCATTGTTGTCATCATGGGGGGTATGAAAACCTTGTTCCTTATCAAAATGAATCTCAAAGTCATCATTATCTACTCCCAACATGTTGATATCATCTTCCTCTGTTATCTCATCTGTTTTCTCAACCTCACTTATACAGTTTTGATGAAAGGGAGTGATCTGTTGATCGTCTTCCCTAGGTTTGTTTGGAGGTTGGTTCTGGTTCTTGTTTTTAGGAGCAGTTTGGTTTTGACTTGCTTGTGCTCTCTCAAGGATGCTCATTTTCTTCATCATCTCCTCCATCATTCTTTCCATCTTTGAATTGGAAGTAGAAGGGGCATTTTCCTCTCTAAAGGACACTCTCTTTTCAGTTTTCATTCTTGCTCTCTTCTCCATTAGGTTGACTTCCACAAAAAGAGCACCCTTTTGCATATCTTCAAGAGTTGAAAAATCTCTCTCCCTCGGCTGATAAGCCATCTTAGGATCAAACCCTTCAAGAAACTTGTTTAAATTTGAGCCTTGTGTAGGTTTTAGTTTTGGGGAAAGTGCATTATACACACTATTGAATCTAGTGCAAAAAGCTTGCACACTTTCCCCAGTGTCTCTATGGAGATTCTTATAGTCAGAAAGGACTTAGAGAGGGTTTTTCTTTACTTCCCATTTGTTTAATAATGTTTGATGGAAGGCTTGTAGATCACGGATATTATGGGGGGTTAACCTTTGAACCACTTCCTCACTTCTCCCCCTAAGCTCTGAGCAAATAACCTAAGTTTGACCGAATCATCATCAATTTCATTTCTTTCAAAGTAGTCATTCATCTTATCCACATGTTGTGATGCAGTTGTAGCATTGTTAGCATCATATAATGGAATTTTGGATTGATAGTCCTGTGGAAGATTGACTAGTGGTACAGGAAGGACTAGGGGAGCATACCATGCGGCCATGGCAGGAGGCGGAGGTGGATTTACAAGAGGGACAATGGGTTGAAGTGGAGTGGTTTGAACAGTGGATGTAGGGTGAGCAGAAGTGGATGGACTAGGAATAGGCTGCTGAGTTGATCTTGGATGAGGGGCACCTAAGTTGTGAAGAAAATGAAAATCAGGAGGTGTTGTCTCTCTGCTACCAAGATGTTCACTTGTTTCCAGGGATGATAGTGAAGACTCAGAATCTAACTGATCTAAATCACCAAGAGACCTAGTTCTAAATGGATTTACTAAGTCAGCTTGTGATTGTTGTAGAGCTGAAAGATTTTCAGGGACTGAATTAGCTCTCAAGGGTGATCTAAAAATAGTTGATAATTTAATCTCAGGAGACTTCCTGAGGATACTTTCTGGGTATCAACTACTTCAGGTGGGTCTGGGTCAGGGTAGGCTCTAGTGTGAATCTTTCTAGGAGCCACTATGTTGTGTTTTCAAGACCCAAATAAACAAGAAAAGTTCAACCAGATATGACAGTCTTTGAATGGTTAACTAACCTATTTACCTAAATTTGAATCCTACAGTCCTCTAACTAAGTTTGAATAATATTATGATGATCAGGGTTCTTCCCAGCGGAGTCTTAAGGTCTGTTTAGGATTGTGGAGTCGCCAAGTGGAAGTTTTTAGCTCTTTTTAGAGGTAAAAGGTCTTATGATCCACCACCATGCTTGTGAAATATCCCTTTTCAAGGATATCCTGGAACACAACAAACTCTAAACAAAGATTGACTGGGAGGGCATTTACCAGATATGTCACCTTTGAAAGAGGATGATATCTGGAGGCTAACTAGCCCTTTCCAGACTCTGTCTAAGAGTATGGGGTAAAACACTTCAAAGGTCAGTGAAAAGTAAGAGTAAGTGTTTTACTACCAATCTGAAATATTTTTAGGTTTTCTGAGTTCTTTTTCAATTGAGTGGTTTTTAAGAATATCCTAACTCTGTTTCAAAACTTAGCTACGGTTATGAGACAAATAAAGCTTACTCTTATGGCTAAGCCAGCTGATTTTTCAAGGTTGGATAAAGTCTTAGGAGAATACTAGGGTTTACCTAGTTTGTCACTGATTCAAACAAGTTTTATCATGATGACCATTCTTTGGTAGTGCTTGAAAAGGCTGCTTTTTACTCACAAGTTTTATGAAGTGTTTACGGGAAGTTTTTCCCCAGTGGAGTCGCCAGAAATGTTAGGAATATGTAATTTTAGCAGATTGGTAAGACTAAAACTGCAGAAGCAACATCGTTTCAACCTACTTTGGGATTCCAGGATCTAGCCCTCCTGAATCCAGAGAGGGATCTCTCTATGAATGAGTTTAAAGATGTGATCTTTAATTGCTGAATTTATGATATTAGGCTAGTTATGAAGAGCTTGGGTTTTGTTTTGTTTTTCTTGGTTGGGCAAGGACATAATGAAAGTGAAGGCAGTTTCAAAATGAAGGGTGAAGGTGTTTGCAAATGAAGGAATGATTTGGCTGACAGAAAAGGCAAATACAGTTTTAACCCATTGGTCTATGGAGTCATAGGAGGATTTTAATTGGATAGCAAGGTTCAAGCAGGATCCATGGGGCAAGTCACTTATGTCAAAGGATCTCTTAAGGTGATTTTATGGAATGAAACATATAGGAAATGAAGAACAAACAAATGAAGATATAGTAAAACAGCCTGAGATCAAGTAAGTTCTTTTAAACTATATTGCTTCAGCAAGTACTTAAAGAAAAACATGAGAGTATTCTGAGATCAGGTTAATACCTTTAAACTAGCCTGCTTTGAAGTTCTTTCAGTTAGAAAACATTAAAAGACAATTGAACAACTTAAGATCAGGTAAGTGCCTTTAAACTACCCTTCTTTCAGCATATTCAATAAGGAAAACATAAAATTATTCTGAGATCAGGTTAATACCTTTAAACTAGCCTGCTTTGAAATACTTTCAGTAAGAAAACATTAAAAGACAGTTGAACAGCTTAAGATCAAACAAGTGCTTTTAAACTATATTGCTTCAGCATGTTCAATAAGGAAAACATGGATAACAGTGACAAAGAGCAATTTAGATTAGACAAGTGCCTTTAAACCAGCCTGCATTGATGTATTCTTCAAAGAGAACGTTCAAATGAAGAAAACATAGACAATAAAGTTTTCAGTGAGAGTAGGGTACTGTAGAATGTAAATCCTAGCTCTATGTTTGCTGCTCTTTATCAAAGAAAATGAACATAATGAAAACAGTAAGCAAAATAACAATTTGACAGTGAGGAAAACATCACCATTGACACAAATCAGGATCCCATAAATAAGTAGCTTGTATTTGATGTTCAAACCGGTTACAATCAGCAAGCCCGGTGGGTCTCTACAACTTCAACTTCTCATATCAGCTTATGTATCTTTGAGTTGCAAATAGGGCATCATTAGCTTCAGAATAACTATTACATGCATTCAAATGTCCAGAGACCAACATTTTCTCATCTTCTATAGAAGTATTTATAGAAGAATGAAGAGGCGGGAGGATTTCCCAGGGGTCATGTATTATTAATCATGTACTCAATGCAATTCCTAGCCTTTGGGAACCAGGGAAGGCATAAGGTGGGAATGTAATCGTTTATACTCTACTTCATAACTATGTTTGTGTCTTTCGAGGCCTGATGATTGAAAAGATCTGCTTCTGGACTGTTCTTTAACCTTTAAAATAGTTTTTCCGACAATTTGGAGATAAGACCCTTGATTAGTATTATTTGTTCGGCGGCCTTTGATTTTCTGTGAGGCTGTAGGTGCCTTTAGAAGCTGGAGAAGGTTCAATTACCCTCTATTTTGGCGTCGAAGTAACTCTGTAGCCATTCTTTGCGTTGAAGACCTCGCAGGAGTAACTCTTCGGCTGTGTTTGAGACAAATATCTGATCCTGATCAATAAATTCGGCCTCTGATTGCATACTTTGACGCACAGGTGGCTTTTCAGTAACGAAAGGGATCAATTTGCCTCAATTGCGGCGATGGAGGCACTCTTGTCGATAAAACCCTTAAAATATTCTTTGAACTGTGTTTTAAATCGGGGATTAGGCTTTTGATAACCGTCTTAGCCGTAATTCCAGTAAAAATTGTCTCTAATCCTCTGTTCTGATACATTTTGGTCTTCAGCACTGATACTCTTTGACGGTGCCCCTTTCATGGTGTTTTTGCAGGTGTGCAAGGCTGCGTAGGGTTTATAAGGTATCCATGCCTGAGAAATCACTGAAACATTGTGCATGTCCACCCTGTGGAGGATTTTCTTCGACGAATCGAAGACGGGAGGGTTGTCACCCTCCGCCTCTGAATCTTCTTTGAAAATCACGAAAAAATGATAAGAACCCTGCAAAACACAGAAAACATTACAAAACCTGCGTATATAGGTTAACTACATCGGAGGGCGTACAAGGAGATCGGAGTCGTTGGATGGCATCATCCAACAGTCAGGGTTGATCGAGAGTGATAGTGGAATGGGTGAAAGAAGGATTAAATCCGAGCTGTCGATCGTGCAGAGATCGAAGGTCGAGATTGAACGAGGTGGTCAGAGGAGGAGGATAAATCTGAGCTGTCGATCGCGCAGAGATCGACGGTCGAGATTGGGCAATGGAAAGTCAAACGGAGAGATCGGGCAATGAATTGTGGGCTGTCGATCTTCAGATCAAATCGACGGCGGAGATTGATTTGCCGCTATACGATGGCCCAGCTATCATGCGCGCACCTTCGTTAGCCATCGAGCAACTTCGGCGAGCGATCACCGTTGGATCAGTGGGCCCAGATCAAACGGTCCACAGCGATATCGCTGGGCATCCTCGTCCGAACGATAACGCGCAATGAATGACTTTAATACGCGTGGATGGAAATTTCTGGAACAGTGCTCGAGACGTGTGTTAAGCAGCGTATGGAATCGCTGGCCTTCGGGCAAAAACCACCTTCCGCCAAAGAGTGGTGCGATAGAAACCACGTGGTTTTGGGAAAATGGCGCACGGTTGGGGGGTCCACTGGGAGGCGTGCTCCGCACCGTCGGATCTGTGGATCAAATCGACGGTCGAGATTGCTCCACATTTGCACGAGCGGAAAATTTAATAAAATGTTAATTTGACGGTTTAAATACATATTCAAAGGTTTTTTAATGTTTTGGGCGAAATATTAATTTAAACCGGATGAGCGCCCAATTGCTTAGCGCGCGATCACGGCGCCAGGGTGTATGGGCGGAAATGCTAGGGGCTTAGTCCAAGGGGCTTAAGCCCAATACATAGGAAATATGCATTTTAATGGTTTTTCTCATGATTTTCAAAGGTTTGAGGGTTCCGATAATGCTAAGAAGGGGTCTTAGACCTTATAAAGGGGATTTTGATGAGGGGGAAAGGAGAGAAACATGAAAATTAGGGATTTTCATGGGAAATGAAAGGGTTAAGAAGAGGTTAGTTTGGAAAAAAGGGGAAAAAGGGAAAAAAGGGTCTTGCAGCAGTATTTTGACCATGGAAATCAGCAGGATTTCTGAATGGGGAATGGCCATAGGAGTGAAGATTTAAGACAGAAACAAGAGGCCTTCAAGAGTCTTCAAGAGCCAACAGTTTTTTGTTATAGAAAATTTTTCCTTGAAGGCTCAAAACAGATTTAGCCACCTTTTGATATAATCACATTTTACAGGTGGCTAACAATAGGAGATAAGGAAATTTTCAGTGACTTGGAGGAGAAATATCTCCAGATGCATATTGAGATGGGCGACAATGGACGGTACAGTGCTACTGGGATTGGTACCATTACCTTTCAGAGAGAGTCAGGTAAACGCTTTCATTTAAAAGATGTGATGCATGTACCAGGTCTGAAGAAAAAGTTGGTCTCAATCGCAATGTTGTAGGACAGAGGCTATGATGTTGCTTTTAGTGATGGAAAAGCTTTCCTGCGACATAAAACAATGGTTCAAGCCAAGAGGATATGGATTTGAGTTAATAATATCTACAAGCTAGAGGTATATGGTTGCACTGGCATGGTGGGTAAGGCAGAGAAAGTGGTGAGCCGAGATGAGGGCAAATTATGGCACATGCGATTGGGCCAGATTCATCATGGAGCCTTGAAAGTCATGCAGCAAATATCTACTGGACTTCCAATGGGTACACTTTCTCAGTTAGATTAGTGCAAGGGTTGCACCATCGGGAAGTATGTAAAGTCCACCTTACATGAGAAGGAGAACCGTGCTTCATGGATCCTTGAGAGAGTTCATACAGACATGTGTGGGCCATTCTTGGTTGCTTCAACAACAAAACATAAGTACTATGTAATATTTGTTGATGACTTTTCTCACAAATGCTGGATCTTCTTCATGCAGAAGAAAGATCAAACATTCTCTAAGTTCTGTGAGTTTAAGGCATTGGTGGAGAAAGAGTCGGGGAAGCAAGTGAAGGCTCTTAGGAGTGATAATGGTGGAGAATAGATCTCTAACGAATTCAAGAACTTCTACAGCAAAGAAGGATTTCGAAGAGAACTCATAGCGCTTGATAACCCACAGCAGAATGGGATCGTATAGAGGAAGAAAAGAATGATCGTGAGTGCAACACAAGCGATGTTGCATGATCAGGGCCTACCAATTCATTTGTGGGCGGAAGCATGCAACACTGCGGTTTATTTGCAAAATCATTTTCTTCATAAAGTACTTGGCAAGAGTACACCTGAAGAAGCTTTCACTGGTAAGAAACCGGATGCTTCACACTTTAATATTTTTGGCTCATTTGTTTATGTGCATGTGACCAAGGATGCCACGAAGAAGCTAGAGCTGACTGCTGACGTTGGAATTTTTGTGGGGTACACAGAAACACCCATAATTATCGTATGTATTTTCCAACCAGTAGAATGACTGTTGTGTGACGGGATATAAAATTTGATGAGGGTAAAGCCACGTGATTATTGCTTGAGAGGGAGTTGGACTTGCATGCAAAGGAGGAACTGCTGGCTCCCAAAGATGAGTCTCTAGATGTGGATCAACCACAGGAGGGGGTTCATGGAGTGGAGGAAGCCACTCATGTAGAGCCATCCATCAGAAATGGCAAAAATCACACCACGGAAGCTAATAGGCTGAGACTTGATGTTGCAGAGAATGTAGGAGCCCCTACTTCATAGCACAGACAGTAACAGTCTCATGACTAATTTACTGGATACATGGCTCTTATGAGAAAATGTATTGTGACTGAACCATATTCCTTTTATGAAGTAGTGTAGTAGCCTACTTGGGTTGATGCAATGATGGAGGAGTATGACTCCATTGTCAAAAACAGTGCGTGGGAAATTCTCCCAAGACCGGTTAACAAATCAGTGGTAGGTTCGAGATGGATCTACAAGGTAAAGCAAGTTGTTGATGGGAGTATGGAGAAATACAAGGCCATATTTGTGGCCCGGGGTTTCTCACAAATCGAGGGGATAGATTATGATGAGACTTTTGTGCCTATCGCAAGGTACTCTTCCATAAGGACCATCTTTGCACTCTCAACACAGATGGGTTGGCGCATTCATCAAATGGATGTGAAAACTGCATTTCTCAATGGGATAATTGAGGAAGAGGTGTACATAGAGAAGCCTGAAGGTTTCGAGATCTTCAATAGCGAGTCGCATGTGTGCTGACTCAAAAGAGCGTTGTATGGGCTGAAGCAAGCAAGTCGTGCTTGGTACACTCAGATAGACAATTATTTCACCAGACTGGGCTTCACCAAAAGTGAAGCAGATGCAATCTTGTATCAAATTGTGGTGGAGGGTAAGGTTTTAATCATTTTTATTTATGTTGATGATTTAATATTGATTGGTGATGAGAAGCTGATACACTCATGCAAGGAGGATCTTGCAAGGGAGTTCGAAATGAAGGATATGGGCCTCCTTCATTATTTCCTTGGATTGGAAATCTGGTAGCAGGATGGTGAAATTTTTGTATCTTAAGACAAGTATGCAAAGGATATATTGGGTAAGTTTAACATGGAGAGATGCAAACCCATGGATACGCCTCTTCCAGGAAACTGGAGGAAAGAGGATGCTACTTCTGGAGAGGTAGTGGATGCCACTGTTTATCGACAGTTAGTGGGTTTACTAATGTATCTAGTGAACATGAGACCGAACATCTGCTATGTTGTTAACCAACTGAGTCAAGATATGGTTAAGCCTACCAAGCTATTTTGGAAGGCAGGGAAGCATGTCATGAGATACCTGAGGGGCACATCAGAGTATGTTTTATGGTATAGAAGAATAGATGGAGTGAAGTTTCATGGCTTCACGGATGTATTTTGGGATGGCATGCCATTAGACAGAAATATCACATCAGGGGGGATCTTTTGTATCGAGTCTACAGTTGTTTCTTGGTACAAAAGAAAGCAAAGATCCGTGGCACTCAGTTCAACAGAAGCAGAATACATGGTAGAAAGTCAAGCTGCATGTGAGGCTATCTGGATGAGAAAGATCTTGGTTGGTTTGTTTGGTTCTCAGATGGATCCGACAGTGATTCATTCTGATAATTAAAGTTGCATTAAACTCTCGACTAGTCCTGTGTTTCATGATAGGTCCAAGCATATAGATATCCGATACCATCATCTCAGAGATTCAGATATTATGAGTAGAGGAAAATTGTTTTGCTTCAGTACATTCCCACGGAAGATCAGGATGCAGATATTCTGACGAAGGTGCTCACCAGGAGAAAATTCGAATACCATAGAGACAGGATCGAGGTGAAGGATAATCCCTTTCTTGTTGAGAGGGAGTGTTGATATTCAACAAGAAATTTTTTTTATCCTAGTGAAAATTAAACACCTACACTAGGGTGGGGCCCACAGGCTATTTTTAGGTGTATGTCTATTTTTTAGATGCATGTCTATTTTTATTATCCCTTAATTAGATGGCCATTAAACTATAATCTATTCTCAATGAGAACTTGAAAATAGTTAACTGAAGTGGAAAATCAGTTAGCTAAGTGAATTTCGAGTTAAATGGTTGGCTGGTGGGACATGCAAGTTGACTTTAGTTGTAACTGAGTGATTCTAGTTGTAACAGAGTTAGAAGTGCAGTGTTGCATGAGTTGTGCAAGTTGTAAGTAGTTTAACTCAGTTAAGTGAGTTAAACTCAGTTGTGCTAGTTATAACTGAAGATACACTAGTGAGAGATCAAGTGAATTAATTATTAATTAATTCACAAGTAGTGATCTCACATGCAACTAAAGATTTACTATTATTAATTACATGCATGTCAGATCCAGTGGAGACCCAATTGAGTTCTAGGTGAAAGGGAAGTAAACTATCAGTTGTGACATTATCCGCTTGCACACATGCAAGCACACACACATCGGATGAGCTCATGATACTTTCACAGTCAAGGCAGGAAAGAAGGCATCAATTCAGGGATTTCTTTCAGTAGGGATTGCGCAGTGAAGGCAGGCTATCTGGAGACAGTAAATTGAGCAAGGGATTTGCCAATTTTTGTATGATACTGTGAGACAATTAGCTGATGTATGGAGAGCTCTTTTGATTGGAGTTTTGTATGTAATTGTTTCATGATCCATGATATAATATACAATAGAAGATAGTGGGGTTTTTAGTTGTAAGCTTTCCTCGGGAAATTACCTGTGTTGTGTGTGATTGATATTTCTTCATGCTTATGTAATTGGCGATTGCGTTTTTAATTCCGCAAATATTTGTAGAAGCGATTCAGTATTTAACTTTAGCATATTGTTAGATCAGGTGAATCCAAGATATACATGCATATTGTATAATTTATACATGGATCTCGGTGCAAGCTGTAGATGGTGAGCCTGTTGCCTAAGGGATTTTAGTAGGACTCTTTTCAGAAATGGTTTTGGGTCGTACAAATGCCTCAGATTCAACGTTTCTTATAATTTCATCTATAAACGTTGTTCTTACAAGGGTCACCGGTCCCTTGGGTTTTGTGGATTTGGATGGGGGGTTTAGACTTGTTTCTATCTTTTTCTTTCAAGTCATTCATAGAAAAACTATTTCTATTCAACCTCTATATTTTTGTTGAAAAGCGGGGCAATGGGAAAGCATTTTTCTTGCTGGTATGCAAGTTCTTACCTTTCGTTTTTAATACCCAATTCTTCTTCAGCAAAAATAAAAATAAAAACATCACTTGTAAACACTCTCCCCAGAAACGGAGACAAAATGTTGGTACATTAAGATGACTATTTAAAAGCAATCCTACTGCCTACATTAATCATCAACCCAGGGTAAGTTTGTTTATTTCAAGAGTGTTCAACACAGTTTATGCAAGTGAAATCAGAGGTTAATAAAAAGAAATCGTTGCAAGAAGTAAATTCTAATTCTCGAAGTTCAATCAAAGCAATTCTGAAAGCAATAATTAAATAACTTAATCAATCAAATTAATTTAATTCTAATTTGTTCTATGGAAGCAGCAAACTGAGATGCAAAGCTTAAAGGAATTCACAATTAACCAGAATTACTAATTAACACCTACAATAGTCTATTTAACCAGACAGGGAATACTGCAGTAACTAAACAATGAGTAACACAGTCATTCTCTGCAATTGAAATTCTCAATGACTGATCAACCAAACAATATCACGCAGAATGAACAACAATTGAAATATTCAGATAACTCTATTAAATTCAAGGGATAACATTCATGTGGAAATGAAAGCGATTAAGACTTTAAATCAATATAAATGTAAACCATTAAATGTTGATGAGATTCAAATCAATTACAATTATTCAAAACACAAGAATGATTAATTGAAAAATAGGAAAATAAGAATATAACACAAGACAATAGTAGAGCCCCAAGTGACTGGGCCCAAAGCCTCTAGAACACTAGAAAATTTGGCCCAATTTCCGACGGCCACTTCATCGCTATTCCGACACATAGTCATTGCAAGAGCGACAGTTCGAGGAAGGGAAAAATGTGGTTTGCCATTACGTCGCAATTCCGACGCACTAACAAAGTGTCGCACTACCAACAATTTTTCCGTCGCTTTCAAACAAGCATCGCTCTTCCGACGTTTCCCAAACCGTCGCGCTTCCTACGTTTGTAAATTGTCGCAATTCTGACGAAATGTGGTCCGACATTTTTAACGTCGCTCTTCCGACGTTTGCAAACTGTCACAATTTCGACGAAATGTGGTCCGACGTTTTGGACGTCGCTCTTCCGAAGTTTGTAAACTGTCGTAATTCCGACGAAATGTGGTCCGATGTTTTGAACGTCGCTCTTCCAACGTTTGTAAAATGTCACAATTCCGACGAAATGTGGTCCAACGTTTTGAACGTCGCTCATCCGATGTTTTGAACGTCGCTCGTCCGACGTTTTTATATTGTCGCTCTTCCGACGTTTTTGAGCTGTCGCAATTCCGACGGTTACAAAGCGTCGGTATACCAACGGCGGGTTCAATTTAAAAAAAAAATGAAACTTTAAAATAGGACAGTAAATCTCCAATATTTGTTATGAATTGTGGGCGTTCCAATGACCGTGAAATATTAATATAATAAACCACCCTGCAGTGCTTCGACTATAAACAATCATATAAACATGGCTCTGTATTTCAAAAAACAGGTTTAAAATAGAAACAGGGCAACATTTTTTTTTTCCAATTGTTATGAACATAATTCGACCGTGAAATATTAATATAATAAACCACCCTGCAACGCTTTGACTATAAACAATAATTTTTTTTTCATAAGAGAAAACGATGTTTTGAATATATTATATGAAGTAAAACAGTCCATGAAGTCATTAGATTTTCACATATAAAGATTGGAACCCAAATATCCATCCAGAAAAGTGGAAGTCCCACCCCAGACAATGATAGAAAAATACCCCATGTCACATACCACATGGAGATTATCGACAATCTGAGAAAGCATCCAAATATGCCCGAGGCATCTATAAGAAAATGAAATAGCAGTATGTATAATAGTAAAGCAACGGATAGAGTACCGACGTCCATTGTTCCAAATACAAATTAAAGTACCCAAAATCCTTGAACAGAGAAAAATGCTAATCATGTGAGTGTGATATGTCCAAAATATAAAAAGACCATCAGACCATATCAATAAACCAGCAACATAGACCAGCATCGCTAGTTTTGAAGGCAAAGTGATAACCTGTCAACACATAAAATAGTATCATAAAGCGGATACATGAAATGTGCAGAGACATGTACTATTGATATACGCCTCACATAAAAAGCATCCATGATAGAGCAAAAATATGTATAAATCCAGGGTCGATTGTATGTTCTGGCTCGCTTGTTCCCGGAAATAAAAACCATATGCAGAAACCCAGGCTTGCTTGTAAGATCAGGCTCGCTTGATTCAAAAATTGGCAACCATCTGTTGCATTCGAGATGTAAGGTTCAGGCTCGCTTATTTCCATTAGTAGCCCGCTACAGCATCCACCTTGTTTATAGCAAAAAGGTTCCTGTAGATATACAGAGAAAGAGTATAATACATAGACCATATAAACATGGCTCTGTATTTCAAAAAACAGGTTTAAAATAGAAACATGGCAGCATTTTTTTTTCCAATTGTTATGAACATAATTCGATCGTGAAATATTAATATAATAAACCACCCCGCAGCGCTTCGACTATAAACAATCATATAAACATGGCTCTGTATTTCAAAAAATAGGTTTAAAATAGAAACAAGGCAACATTTTTTTTTTCCAATTGTTATGAACATAATTCGACCGTGAAATATTAATATAATAAACCACCCCACAGCGCTTCGACTATAAACAATCATATAAACATGGCTCTGTATTTCAAAAAAAGGTTTAAAATAGAAACAGGGCAACATTTTTTTTTTCTAAGTAAAGTTAATCTATTAATAGTGGGAATAAAATTACAACATGACTTTAGTCAAAAACATTGCCCAGACTTATGGCAAATTTGTCATCAAAAAATCAAAAAAGAATATTGCCCTCATACGGGGAAACCAGTCTTGAACGTTTACAGAATTCAAAAATATTACAAAGATCCAGCACAGTAATATAATCTAAAACATGCCCAATTAAGTGGGCCTGCGAAGCAAGAAAACCAAATTAACCAAACTACTCCTCCGGTGGTTCCTCGATGATTCGGCACCATCCTTCGGAAGGTCCAGGATCGCCAAGTGCTATCTCCACATTCACGCCACCGCTCCCCTCCTGAAGGCCCGAATGCTGGCCGGCTTTTTCTGAGCTCAGACCCGCTGAACGAGTGCATTGTTCCTCCATTTGGGACTCCTCACGGAAAACCACGATGATTGAAGCTGTGATTCATGGGCGGTTCAGAGAGAAATTAAAGGGAAAAAGCGCAGTGCGCATCGTGGGAGAAGGTGAAGCGGTGGGGAAATGAGGAGCAGGGGAGCCCATACGATGGCCAGATCCTAGAACCCGACCCCGCCCACTTCTAGTGTTTGGATAGCGACCTGCGGAATAATCTCTGGACTGGGAAGACGACTCGGTTGGGGGGCTGGAGGGAGCGCGCAGGGGTTGACCTCTAGTGCTCCCCCTATGGAAATTCATCCTATGACGCAGGTGAGGCATGGGTGCAGTCTCAGCAGTGGGCACAAGACGAGACGGAGAAGCAGGATTCCAAGAAACTGAGGAAGATAGACACAGACCAGACCGAGAGAAATGCAGATATGCACCAAGGTCTAAGCAGCAGTTCAGCTGGCCACTTCTCCTTCTCGTCACAATGAGCAGGCATTGTAACCCAGCAACCGGAGAGCATCTGCAATTCAAAGGTTGCGGCTCGTCTGAAAAACCATAGCGAAACTCCATTTTATCGACTCGACTGCAATGAAATCGAAGAACGCCCGTCATAATTAATCTCTCATTAATGAGAGCCGAAGGCCGGATCATATTGGAGCATGCGGAATCACTAACAGGAGTGGAGGTCTGATCTTGAACAGTGTTAAAACTTAATGCGATTTGATGTGAAAACCTTGGAACTTAAATATCGGCTAATTGAACAGTGTTAAAACTTAATGCGTTTGATATGAAATCGCCACATCCAGGTCCCATCGCCTTAAACGCCATCGAATGCACCCGCATTCGGGAACATGGCAACTTTTGATTGAGGACATGTGGCAGAAATTGATTGGAGTGGATCTTTGTTTGGGCCGCTCGCGCAGTGGAAATCCGGACCCAAAAAAGATTAGGGCGAATTTGATAAGAAATTCACGTCACAACTCTCCCTCCGTATGCCAGCCCAACTTCGGACCCGAAAAATATTAGGGCGGAATTCATTTGGTTTTCGCGTCACAAAATTGGCCGATGTTAGCAAGCTATTTTGGAACGCAAATTTGGTTTGAATTATGGTTTATTGTCGTTTGAAGTTTGGCGGGCTCGATTTAAGAACAATTTTGTTTGATCCCATCTTATAAAATTTGTGTTTGTTTTCTTTGATAATACACATATTTATAATAAATCATCGGAATACCACACTAAACATGTGGAAAATTTACATAAATTATTGAGAACAATCATTTTTATGTAAAATTATCCAAATGTGCTTTTGGGAAATAAGAATTCGAGTATTTGGTTCATATTTTTTTAAAGGAAGGAGTGAAGTTGGAGCTTCAAAAGATGCAAGCTATTACAAAATGACCTATTCCTAAGAAAATCAAGGTTCTTAGAAGATTTTTTAGACTTCCATGATATTATTGATAATTTGTTAAGAATTATGCATGCATTTCAAGTCCACTCACATATCTCTTGAAGAAAATATCATTTATATGGAATGATGAGGCTACTTTGGCATTCTTTCTTTTAATGGATGCCATGTCTTCTACACCAACATCGGTTGCACCTACTTTTGGTAAAACATTCATAGTAGAGTGTGAGGCACTAGGACAAGGAATTTACGTAACATTAACACAATAAGGGATATCATTGGCTTTTAAAAGCAAGGAATTCAAGGAAAATATTTGGTGAAATCTACGTATGAAAAATAAATGGAAGCAATATTACATGCAATAAAAAATGGGGATAGTATATCATTGGGAGGTACTTTAAAGTCAAGATATACCGTGATAGCATAAAGTATTTTTTGAAGCTATGATTTTCATTAGAAGATTAACAAAAATGAGGAGAAAAAATGCAAAGTTTTAATTTTGAGATAATCTGCAAAAAGGGTAAGGAAAATTTAGTACATGATGCTCTTTCTAAAATAGAGGAGGCCTCAAATTTATATCCAATTACATTTTCTATTCCTAGGTGGCTAGAAGAAGCTTGCCATAATGGAAAAATGACAATAGTACTAAACAAAAACTAAAATTTATGAAGGATGGGATGAACTCTATGGAGCATTGGGAGTGAAAGAGAGATATACTTTGGTGCAAATGTAGAATATTTTTATGCACGCAAGCATATTTGAATAAAAAAATATTAAGGGAGTCCCATGTCTCTCTGATGGTAGGACGCAGGGTTCCTTAAACATCTCAAAGGATCAAAAAATATATTTTTGGAAGGAATGAAGAAAGATATTCAAAATTTTGTAAGAGAAGGTCAGGTTTGCATAATAAATAAAAGAGAGATAGCAAAATCTCTAGGGTTACTTCAACCATTCCACATACATATTCAAAGACTAGAAGATATATCAATAGACTTTATTACAGGGTTACTGAAATATAAAGGTAAGTATTACATTTTTGTGGTCATTTATATATACAAATTTTGTAGATTTTTTTTGTAGAGCTCAAAGTACATAAACAACAAGCCAAGTGGCAGAAGTGTCCGTGAAAGAAATTCATAGTCTTCATGGTTTTCCTAAAGTAATAGTAACAAGAAACTTTTGGAAATAATTATTTAATATGAGTGGAGAAACACTAGTTGCCATGAGTTCTACATATCAAACATAATCAAATGGTCAAACGAAAATAGTTAACAAATGTTTTTAAGGTTATCTACAATGTTACTCTTTAGAAAAGCAATCTTAATGGATGAAGTGGGTTCGTCAAGGAAGAATGGTAATATGATACTACCTATCACAGATCTACTAAAATTTCCCCATTTAAGGCCCTTTATGGATATCCAACTTCTAGTATCTCATACTTTTTGCAAGATAAGTCCAAAGTATAGGAAACAGAGTCACATATGGAAAATACTAAAGAAACTTTGAAAAATATTATGGAAAACCTTCAAATGACATGAAACATGATAAAACAACAAGGGGAACAACATTGAAGTGAAAGATAATTTGAGGAGGGTAATTGGGTATTTTTTAGATTATAGCATTATAAGCAATCTTCATTCAAGAAAAAGAAGAATAAAGAATTAGCTCAAAAGTGTTATGGCCCTAAAATAATTATTCATAGGATTGCACAAGTGGTATAGAAGTTATATTTTCCTTCTTCTTGCATTCATAAGGTTTTTCATGTATCTTGCCTAAAAAAGGTTTTGGGAAAAAAATATGCCAATGTAAATAGAACTTCCAAAATTAGATGAAGAATGAAAGTTGATTCTTGAACCACAAAAAGTTATAGATAAACATTATGTATCTCTTTGACATATAACCATTATGAAGTACCTCATCAAGTGGAAGAATATTCCTCTAGAAGAAGGGACATGGTAAAATGATCAATTCGTGATGAAATACCCACGGCTAAAGGGTTCGTTTGAAGTTTTGACAAAGGTTTTGTTATATGTTTTATATAACGCGCGGCGAAATAGTTTTATTGTTTGTTAAGGTCCCACACAGTGATCAAATTTGAAGGGCAGGTCCGAATTTCAATTAGAAGGGCATATATCTATGTTGCCCTTCCATAATGAAAAGCTTTAAAAAAAAAACTTTTCAGTTGACCACAATAAATTATTTTTACATTTCATTTTCAGAAAGACAAAACCATGAATCTTTATATTAATAAAAGACTGTTACATATACAACAATGAAGAAGGCTCCATATTTCATTGCTTAAATATCTCATTGGAAATGTCAACATAAGTCTTGAAGACACTATTATAAGAATTTGGATACATACCACCGGGATATAGGAGATTCTTATGTGTCAGATTGTGTAATGCAATTTTGACTTTGTCTCACAAGGAACAGGGGCATGGAGGTCTAGATTTTTCTTATAGAACTTTTTTATTATTATTTGAAACATTGTTTATAGATATGAATACAACAATGAAATTATGAGCATGGTGGACAATTAGTCAAGCTCATGATGCCAAACCATGATGATGTAAGTTTGGAATTTAACATTTTTACATGTTAAAGACAAATAGTCAAAATCACTGACAACTTAGTATGCCATAATTAGTAATCATTCCCTGTTCATTTTTGTTAATAGGTTTATGTCACACGATGATCTCTCTTCTCTGGAATTTACTTGTATTGAAGATCACTATTATAGGAATAAGGAGTTATTTTCTCCAAAAATAACCCTAGCCAAACATTGACAATGCATCAAGGATATATTTCTATGCTTCATAAGTACATATGTTCTACTTCTAAATCATGTCTTGGAAGTGGTTGTTTTGCTGGAAATTATTCACCAGTTGGTTTCATACCAAAGTCTTTTTCTCATTTTTAGCATCCAATACATGAAAAAGATAATGGTTTAAAACAACATAAATATTTGAAATTTTGCAAGAATTGTCTGGCACACTTTGAATATGAATTTTGAAGTCAAGTGCATGATGCTGTATAGGATCAAGTGTCATTTGAATACCAAATGTTTCACAAGAAACTTCTCAACATGCTACCCTGCAGTAAGGATTAAATGACAATATTGCATCAACTATTTCCATAATAAAAGTGCACCTCAGCCATAAGACTAAACAACTACAAATTTTGTAGATCTAACAAGACCACACAATCAAATGTATTCCACAAGGCCAATACTATATGAAAAATGAAAAGGAGTTTGCAACCAAAAATACCTTAGGCAACTAATTCAATTAGATACACCAAACCATCATCAAAAAGGAAAACCAGCCTACTCAAAAGGCAAGCGTTTACCTCCTTTGACAAAATTTTGAGTTCCGAAACAAGGGCCTTTATTGTCTTGTCAATGCCCATAGTAATTTGAACAGGGTTTTCACTGCTGCAACAACCTAAACAAAAAGGTTTCATTTCAAATTATTTTCCACAAATTTAAGATACAACCATTGTCAGTTTTGTATTTCCTAACAAGCTCATAAATTTTGACAAAAGAACCAAAATTTTTTAATACCTGATAGCAACTTTTTCACTCAAAAACTATCTTAGAATCAATGAGCCCAACCCAAAACTAAAAAACCAAACACCATAAGACCCTACAAAAATGTATAGATGATCTTAATCCAGTACTACTGACAAAAAGTTACCTTTACACCCTCACTTATTAAACCCTGTGCTGTTGAATTTTAACTTCAACTGCTGCAGCAGAAGGACGGATGTAGCAGCAACATTTTTTTTTGGAGGTTGCTTGCACGCCATCCAGAAATTTAATTCAACATTTAAAATTCCTGCAAGTTTTTTTGGTAGACGGTTGCAGCCATATTTCTGTACAGGATTGTATTTAAACACAACAACCAGCATTAACACAATTCACCAACCAGAAATTAAACAAACAGAAATTTACCCGCTAGTTTTGTAAATTCAAGAGGAGGACACGTGGAGCATTAATATTGGATCGCATGAAATTGAAGGGAATCTGAAAACCTGAAAACCAGAGCCGAATTTTTTATATGGCACATTGGATTGAGAATTCGCATTTCAAATTAGGCAGACGTCAGCATCCCATTTTGGAACGCGGATTTGGTTTGAAATTCAATCTATTCAGACTTTTGAAGTCCGACGGAAAGGGTTCTTTAATGTTTTGATAGTTTAATTTTATGTATGCTTTAATATATACATATGTTTTAAACATATTTTATATATATATCATATGCGAAATGAAAGGTGGGCCATAGAATTTAGTTTTAATTTTTTTTTTTGAAAAGAGGGTTTATTATAATATGTTTTATATGTTACGGCATATAAAAATAAAAAGGACAAAAAAGCTTGGTAGTTTTTTTTATAGACAGTACGTAAATTTTTTATTACACAGCAGTGTGTAAAAAGTGAAAGACTGAGTGTAACTTTTTAAGTGTGTATGCACAACAGTGCAAAAGTGAAAAACACAGCAGAGTGTTTTAGAGGCAGAGTATGTTTGTTTTGAATAGACAGTGAGTTGGTTTTATGCACTGCGTTTTGTAGCAGTCATAATTTTGTAATCCCTCTCAGTGAGGAAGAAGTGTAATAGTTTTTTTTTGAGTTATTGAAGGGAATAGAAGTTTGTTTTCAAAGTATTGAAATTCTGTCTCCTGTCAAAGAAATTTTTATTTTCTCTATGTTAGAGGAAGGGAGATTTATTCTCCATTCATTGTTCTGGAATTTTTCAATATTCCAACATGTGCAAGAACAACAGATGTTATGGTTCCATCCCCAGCTAAATCATTTGTCTTTGTCGTAGCTTGCCTTACCAACTTGGCCCCAATATTTTCAACTGGGTCCTCTAATTCAACCAATAAAAAGGCCAAAACCATAGCATTGAGATACATTTCATTACACTGTCAATAACAGTAAAATTTGACTCAGCCATAACCCTTTCCTTTTATTTTTGTGAAAAGCTTTATGCATTACTCTAATGTGGCTAGTCCATAGGCCAAGTATACCATTGGGTAACAAATATGTTTCCTTTCACCTTTGAGTTTTCAAATTATGCCTACCAAATCTAAGACATTTAAGAGGGGAAACTAATACAACGTTAAAAAGAAAACCAGAGCACACATCTACAAATTACCTCCTTAGCTACAGTCACACCATCATTAACTATTTTCGGAGAACCATGCTTGCTCTCCAAGACAACATTTTTCCCTTCGCCCCAAGGGTGACTCCAACAAGATCAGCAAGTTTGTTCACACCGCCTGCAAGACAAATTGGAAATGCTTTCAGTAAGTGTGAAATTGAATGCCAGACCATATGCCAAAACAACCCTCCATGAAAAATTAAAATAACACATTAAAATCGAATACAAGTGGACAAGGAAAGATCCACCGTAGTGAAGTTTCACGTGCAGGTGACCTTCATTTAAACATAATTTTTTCTCTGACCTGCAATTTTTTTGTCACTGAGCCATCCTTGTTGAAGTACAACTCCTTTTCCATAGCTCTTGTATTAACTAACTTCTCTCTGTCGCGTAATCTTAGAGTCCCTCTTCTGCTTGAGCGATTAAAGGAAATGGGTGAAAAAACTGAAAGAGAAGACAATTGTCTGCCATAATTATCAAACATTGCACCCAACTTCTTCCCTTTTCCATTGTTACCCAATGAGGTAGATGTGGCAATTGTTTTCATACTGCCCAAAGCAGAGGCCATCTTCTCTTATCCTGAATATAGAATTACAAGATCTTCATATTAGTATGAATCTTAAAAAACATGACTCCCATTGCTAAAAACCACTTTTAAGTTGTAACAAGCAAACTAAACAACTATCACAACTTTTGGCAACTTCTGGAGCATTAAGAGAGAAACAACCAAAGAGAAATACAACCACAATCCTCATTTTAATGAGATCGGACTATATATTTGCATTAAGATAATAGAAATAAATCACGACTATATTAAGGACAGCACAAAACAATCTTTAACCAGTGTCTCTCGCGGCCTTCAGGTTGCCATGCTAGAGGTTGCATATTTTTAATTTAAATTCTTGACCTCTCGTGCCCATCTATGAATGCATCCAATGGGATATCTACATCAAATTCTCCTTTACATCCCCAAAAACAAATTCCCTGCTACAAGAGCACTAGTATTGATAGATCACCCCACACCATCCCACCCACTAGAAACAGTGAAAAAGGAAACCCGAGAAAACTTCTGAAATATCTCAAGATGACTATATGGGTGGTTCTTATGAATCAACCAACCATTCAGAGCATGCTCATCAATCCAAACCATGAGTATTATGTGACGATATTCAAGCAGGCACTGAATCAGATTTCTGAAGCTATGTTAGAGAAACCCTAAACTCTCACTGAAAAAATAAAAATATACTCAGCAACAAAGATGATCACACTCTAGGTAGCCCTGGAGGTTATTTGGGGGTGATGAGTCCAATAGGTCTCAATGAACTGTTGCCCTCACCGAGGAATACTATTGCAATGTAAATTGATACTATTTTGGATGTTGAATTCCACGATCCTAATCGAAACCAGTACCTTCAGCTCCAGTACCTGTTCACAAAAGAGGGTGCCATAGTCATTCATGCGTGCATAGAGAGTGAATTACAGGCATTGCAACAGGAGGTGTTGTTTTTGTTGCATTGGCCACTAGATTGTTTGTTTGGTTCTGTTACAAGCGCAGAGTATTGAAAAGGACAGACAAATTTAGTTCAAATATTGTAAAATTGCCTCGGAAATTCACCTACAAAGAGCTCAACAATGTTACGAAAGACTTTTTTTGAATGTGATTGATAATCGATAATTGCAAGCAAGGGTAATCCCCTTGTGAAACCCAAGTTTCTGAGCATTTTCTAAAACCTGATGACAGAGTCATTGTAATGAACAAGCGCCTAGGTCCATATTAGTTCCAAATCTACCAAGCACCAAGATCTATAAAAAAATCCACAGTATCTGCGAACTAAGAAGAACAGGCAGAAAATGTATTCTGCTTACCTGTTTGAATAGTGGTTGGGGTTTACGTCATGGAAAAAATTTGACAGAGCCCATGTAGCATTTCTTATCATTGAAATTTTGGAAGTATCATTCAATTGGGCAAGCACCTGCCTGAGAGCTCCATGACTGAGGGCAAGATCCCTAAATGTCGCAGAGTCTCCAGCAATATTTCCCAAAGCCCAAACAGCCTTACACGAACACCAGTTGAACTCAAAGTTGGGTACTAGTTTTTTAAATCAAATTCTAAAATTACAGACATATAAAGATAGTTGGGAAGAATTGGCATGCTCAAACAACGAGGTGACTCAGGAATGACATGAGGGAGAAAATATCAGAAAAGCCCCAAATCTGGAGAACTAAAGCTCATCACCAACCTGAGATTGACAACTTTACATTATGTAACCTATGAAATCGTAAATGGAGAAATCATAGTAACAATAAAGTAACCTATGTAACAATAAATTCGGATTCATCCTGGGAGTGGTAATGGGAGAAATCATAGTGAACAACAGGAAACATGCAGAGTTGCTTACAATCAAATAGATGAAAAAACACATACAAAAAACCTAGATAATAATCATGAACAAGCTTAATATTGAATTATGAACTGTAAAGGAACTTAAAAAATGTGACATTACGAACCTGGTCAAGCGCACAAGCAAAAATATCCTGGACATGACCCTGGTTGACAAGTTGCATTTCTCATGATGCAAGAGGATTTGTACCTGCACTGCCAAGTCAATCAAAATCCATCATTATCTATACAATAAATAAAAGTAATTGATGTAGTATTTTTTACTCTAAGATGCATTCTTATGATAATGTTAGAACATATGTTGAAAATGTCAAAACATACCTGAATAAGCTCCTCTTCGTTTCAAGAACAATTTATTGGAGTCGCATGAACTTGGAACAAACCTCCCACGATCTGAAAGAGTAGAAACTAAGTCAATAGTGACTTTTTTGTTGCTACACTGGATCAAGGGAGGTTTGCTCCAAGATTAAATCGCTCCAATAAATTATTCTCTACTAAACAGGGCCAACCACGTGAAGGTGGAAGCTCTTATGGCCCCTCCCCCCCCCCCCGCCCCCCTCACATCACTCTCAATTCCCCAATACCCAATCTATATTTCATTTTTTACTTTCATGAGCATAAAAAAAAATATTCAATAACTAATAAAAAAACAATTCAACAAAAAGTACACAAGGAAACATTGAAATTAATGCTTGACATAAAAATAGTATGATAAATAAGTTTTTTATATAACGCAAAAAACGTTCCAAGTATGGTAATGTTTGTCTTATAACAATACAATATTTTACATTATCAAATTTTCTTTTTCTTCTTCATATTTCTAAAGCTCCTAATTACATCATCAATATCATCGTGCTCTGCTCCTGTTTCATGCCTTTCGACCCGCACTGCTGACCTAGTTGCGTAGTCACAATGTCTGGTCTCATCCAGTGACGGGGCATCGCCTACAAAAACAGATAATATTAAATTTTAATTGTCAGTTTTTAAATATCATTAAACTAGTTCGGTAATATTAATAAAAAAAATTGCAATGAGATTATTTACCTGGTGCACCAGTTGTCGCCGTTGGGACTGTTGCCCTGTCTTCCTCTCTGGTGGTAAGATCCTCAAGGGAAACATTCTCTGTCATTTAAAAAAAAAAAAGTTATAAGGACAACCATCAAGGTATAATTAGAAAAAATTATAAGTGGAAATTAATTACCGTCACGGCCCTCACTGATAGTAGCATTGTCAGACTGGTCCCCACTACAATGATCAGGTTGCACATGAGGATCATCTACATCTGGCTCTAAAAGTGGGTTATTTGCCTCGTCGGTAGTGCTACTCCCCTGATTTAAACAAAGTTGTTAGACATTAAAGTTATGGACGAAAACAAACATATTGAAAGGTTAATGTTTTACCTTATCAGGCATTCTGGATCTTGGGACCTGCCCCAAGCTTCTGTGACGTTCAACTACGGCTTGATAGCCGAAATGGAAAGCGATATTTTTATCTTCCTCTGTATTTTTTGTTCCGAAGTCATCACCCTACATTACATATGATTGTGTATTTTTAATCATATTTGATAGGATTACAAAAACGTTGGAAGGCGATACAATTAATTATAAGATGTTTAGCTACTTAATTACAATTCTTGCAGCTAATTTCAAGTAGTCGCCCTGGCCTAGCTTGTGATGGCCCTTTTTTTCAATCCTAGCTTTGGTTGCCTTCAAGGTGTCAGGAAACCTAGCATCAAAATATTGAAGTCAGATATGACGTAACACACTTTTATTTTAGACATAGAGAAAATTAAAGCTATTGAATTAAAGTTGTAATTTACCTTGCGGGTCCAGTTGGCATTTTTCCTTCTTTCTTTGCCCTTTTCTCTTTTCCGTCATGGATGAGTTCTCTCCACTCACTCTCTGAAACTGCGAGAGGACGCTCATATCTAGGGTTAAATTGCAATTGCGTCCTATAGGTGTCCCTGGTATATTTCAAATATTTGCCGGCTACCTGAGCCACCGCTTTTCTGTCAAATGTGCCAACCCCAAAAAGGGCTTCTAGATAATCTAGAAGTTCTTTTTTCAGGTTGGAATTCTGGGAATTCCACCCTGTACGTATGGTTGGGCCAAAAATTACCAACGCATGGCTCTCCAGAATCCTGTAGAACTCATTGTTTCCTGCACAGAATAAAACCAAAAGAAAAAGAAGATATTATCATTAATTTAAAAATAAAAATCATGATAAATATGTTTTAGATAAAGTACATGAAATAGTTAAAATATTAAAATTTACTTGGGAGTTGTACGTGCTTTATAGGGACACCTTCATCATTCACCAACAACGTGCCATTAATGGTCCCTGTGGAGCTGACACGTGTAGCTCCAGGAAACGCAATAATGTAGTTGGCCATATGAGCCTCATCATTGCCAACACGTTCAGCGGTTGGCTGGGTGTCTGCTTGGGCAGGGTGTGTTTCTTGGCTGGCACCTAAAGGAGTAGAAGGTGTACGAGAGGGTTGTTGGGAAATATCTTGCCCTTGTGTCCCACTACCACCAACACCGGGTTCAGCAAATGCCAGAAGACGCTACATACAAAAGAACTTTTTGTTAGTTTAGTCAATGTAAAAATTAAAAATCAAACTATCACAATTCATCTCATGCAGAACAAAAAAAATATCCTTTTGATTTTTTATTATTACCTGATATGTTTCTAGCTAGGTCATAAGTTGTTTTATCCTCTCTTATGTTTCAGGTGTTTGAGGCACGTCTATTAAAGTATTAAATTCTGACCTTGCATCTCGTGCCTTTTTTCGCAACAAGAGCGCTGGAGATAGGGATGAAGAAAGCTCTTCCTCAAAGAGGGAATCATTAGGCGTACCATGGCTAGGTGTCTGCATATTTGAACAAAATTAATATTATTTCAATTTTGTAAATAACTAAAATAACTGAAGATAGAGCAATGCTGGCACTTTACATGTTCTTCCGCTAGCCTCTTTCCGCGATCATCCCGTCTCGGGGTTGTTCCTGTACTTCCCTGATCAGTCTGCCACATTGCAATAAAATTATAAATGTAAAAACTTGAAAACAATATCTAACTTGAAAACACAAAATGAAAACTGAAATAATCTCTAATAAGACACCGGAAGACAGAGTTAGAGTTTCAAATATGCCTTGCATTGAATTCAGTCCTGGAAACATGTCATTGCACATTAAGGCACCCAAACAAGAGACGAGTTGACAATGAAGACCTTATTGAATATATTGTTGGAGCAATTTCTAGTAAACTTGTTGTGAAGACCTTGAGGACATTTTTGGAGCAACATTGTTGAAGCTGATGGTATAGCATTGTTGGAGACGATCTTGAAGGGCCTTGAAGTGAATCTTTTGGAGCAACTATTGAAAAATCCTTAGAGCATTTAAGTAAGGCACTTTCTATCTTCCATCACCTTTTTCCTTTCAATATCCTTTAAGCGATTTTGTTGATATTTAATGTTTGAAATCACGTTATAATTCCTTGATTATATGTGTTTGGGGACTTTCCCTTTGAAATTACCCAAAAATACCCTGGCAATTTTATCTTGAGGATGCATGTCTGACCCTATTGTTCAATATTTTGATTGATAGTAGTAAACATAGAGAGTTAGGGGGCTCTTGACTTGGTTTGGTTGGGCCATTAGATCCCTAACATCTACTAGGGAGAACCCCCTTGAGTTGGAGGAGAGCTAGCCCGAAGTGAAAAGAGGTTGGTGAGGTGACAATGGGGCTATTGAATTACACATGGTATCACACATTAGCTTTAGGACTTTATCTTGAGAAGTGCGAGATTTTGCTATATCAATTCTCAAATTGTTTACAACACTATTGTTAAGAACTAATAAGAAGTGATGTTGAGGGGTTTTTGGGTATAAGAAACAATACCATTTAAAAACTATGGTTCTCAGTCCTTGGCATTCCTTTGCCTGGGCCTAGGGGCACACAAGAATAATTTCACACTAAACCATGCAAACTTAAAAGTAACTTAACAATTCATAAAGTAATAATAATCATAATTCCTAATTTCCTATTGTACAATATAATGAAAATTATTCAAACATGAAGCAATGAAGACATGTAATGTCTGAATTTCAAGATTGATGAACCAATACAAGAAGTTAGAAACTACAACTTTGATTCAATACTCTGTGTCCTAACTCCGGGAAGGAATCTAGTTTGTAGTATAGAACATGCATCGTGTATTATCAATTCTTAATTGACAACAACTAAAGGTCATGTACCTCATCAATTCCTTCCCATTTTGTGTTTTTATTTTATATTCCTTATAAAAGTGTCAAATTTCTCTCAAAGTAAGAAACCACTGAATAAAATAAAAAATAGTTGAGATATGATTGAGAAATGGTCATTTATTTATTGAAAGGATCTTCACAATTTCTTTGGTTGTTTTTCATCTCAAGAAACAAGAAATGACCTAAGAAACTATCGTGATGTAATATAAGAAATAACACGGTGCAATGGCCATTTTCAAAGCCAAATGATGTCCATTGAGGACATGGCCTTTATTTGGTTCCTGTTTCATAGGAGTTTCGGGTAGAAATGGAACTTTGTTGTACCATTTCCAGTAGTAAAAAGGGAAAACCTTCTTTTTCCATGGGAAATAATTTACCTTTCCTTTTCAAGATAATCTAAATCACAAAAAATATGAACTATACTGCACACATTCTTGGATAATGTGAAAGTGGAAAAGGAATACCCTACACAAGTGATGCACATATGTACACTTGAACACTAATATATTTTTGTAGTTGAAATGCAATGCTTGTTTTCATTTAAATGTAGGGTTTTTAAAGCAGGGAGAAATAATGGCTGCCAATTTAATAAGCGTTTCTTTGGGAAAAATTAAATCTTGTATTGGGTGATGAAGATAATAGAGGGTATTGAATCTTGATTCTTGACATTGTGTTTAACTTGAATAACTCAAATGATTATAAATATCAGTGGATGAGTTCTTTTTTTAAAGTATGTCACTCAAAACTCTTATGTCAAAGCATTGTATGATGGCTAGCATTTGCTTGTTTCCCTTTCTTCAATTCAATGTAAAAATTATATTAATATATTGGAGCACGAATGATAACTACAATTGTTTTCTCTGCAGTATATCCAGCCCCAAGATTATGAAATTTTTTCTCAAGTGGAGCTATTGGTTATTGATGAAGCAGCTGCAATTCCATTGCTTGTTGTAAAGGCTCTGCTCGGGCCATATTTAGTGTTTCTGTGCTCTACTGTAAATGGGTAATAATTATAAATGAGCCAACCACAATCACAGATTTTGTAACCATTCGTTTTCCATGGATAGTGATGATGATATTAACCCTATATATCAGTGACCTATATCTATATGAGAATGATCTCAACATTGACCTTGATATGGTTGTATGGATGTGACCTTTGGTATGTCATCAGAAAATCCCCAAATATCAGAAAATCCCCAAATTTGGAGAACTAAAGCTCATCACTTTCGATCTGGAGTACTACCCTTGTGATAAATTTGATGATTTTCAATCTCCCATTCTCTACCACTTTGCACTTCACCTTCAATATAGATCAGACCAAGGGCAATTCGTTACTGGGTGTTGAGATGGATGAGTTTGTCGAACTAAAATTCATAGCTTAAACTTCATGAAACTGGTGGAGTCAAATTCATGCAAGCACAAACACATCTTACACATCCTCTTTGAAACTCATCAGAAAGAACATTGGAAGACATCTAGAGAGAACCCTATAGCCTAACACAATCCAATGGAATTGACCAAAAAAACCCAAATAGAGTCAACCCTACTATAGGAGGAAGGGCCTGCAGTAAGAACTTACCATTTTGCAAGAGCTGAGGGTGAATGTTGTTCTGCAAGAGCTGAGGGTGAATGCTGAGGGCGAATGCAGGGTGAATGTTGTTCTGCAAGAGATGAGGGCGAATGATGAGGGCGAATGTTGTTCTACAAGAGCTGAGGGCGAATGTTGTTCTGCAAGAGCTGAGGGCGAATGCTAAGGGCGAATGTTGTTCTGCAAGAGCTGAGGGCGAATGCTGAGGGCAAATGTTGTTCTGCAAGAGCTGAGGGCGAATGTTGTTCTGCAAGAGCTGAGGGCGAATGTTGAGGGCGAATGTTGTTCTGCAAGAGCTGAGGGCGAATGCTGAGGGCGAATGCTATTCTGCAAGAGCGGAGGGTGAATGCGCGCGTGATTTCAGCTGTTAATGTATTTTTTAATAAAATAATTTTTATGTAACGCGCATATAAGTGTCGTATTTTTATGTAGCACGCATATAAGTGTCGTTATACCGACGGCGGACAAAGCATCGCTATTGCGACGAATTCCTCCAAACGTCGCAATTGCGACACTTAGACATTGTGTCGCACTTGCGACGTTTGGAGGCAGCCGTTGCAATAGCGACGCTTTGGGGCATAGTGTCGCAATTGCGACGTCTTCCTCCAAACGTCGCAATTGCGACACTTTGTCTAAGTGTCAGTATTGCGACACTTTTCTCTAAACGTCGGTATAGCGACGGTTTCGGGCGGGATTGAAAAAATTTGGGGAAATTTCCGACATTTGGTCAAAAGCGTCAGAACCCAGTGTCGGAATTTCCCCCAAATGTACTAGTGGAAGTCTCTGCCAGAGGATCTTCAGAACACGATTATGGAAAACCCATTATCTCTTTCATTAAATTCAACAGTCATGATACAAAATTGTTAAGAACGAAGGCTTTTTTTCTCAAGGAATCTAAATAAAATACAATTACAACATACGGCTCAACAAATCCTGTTCTATTCCATCTATTAGTCTTTTATATCCTACAAAAAAATAGAACGGATAATAGAGAATCCTTAGGATCAGGAGATCCTAAGGATTTCACAGTTATCTTAACAGATTGCATTATAGAATAAGTGATATCCTCCTCATTCTTCGCTGGTTTGTATGAATAGAACACGATATTTTCCTTTTCTTGGCCACTGTTGTTCATTCGTTTGAACAACGATTAATTGGTTTAGATTTCCTACACATAAAAAGAGCGAAATTTAGTCTTTCTGCCCATAATTACATTTTTTTTTTTTTTTTTTGAATAAGCTTAATCTATTAATATACAAAAATACATTACATGGAGGCCGAGGCCTCAGAAATTCTGGCCCGAGAGATGGGCATTCTAGTACAGCCATGACATTTTGTCAAAATAGCAACACACAGTGCCGAGAGACAGTTACTACAATGAAGCACAGACAAGCATCTCAGCAAAAAAAAGCCGCCCTCATAGGGGAAACCGGCCGGAGAACCCCAACAGCACATCAATCCACAGCATTTAGCTCCGGAATTGTAAACATGATCAATCTTATACATGATAATCTGCCTCCCACGAAGGGGAAACCGGAAATCAAAAGAGCAGTAGAAGTAAAACCATCTAAACTGAGTCGGCATACGATTACAGAGCTGAGCCTGGCACAACAAGTAGCCAAAAACAAGCCAGAAAGCAGAAAGGCCATTAATTACCTTGAGAGGAAGGAGGAGACTCGACCACACGACAGGAGTAGGAATCGGGTTAATCCTCAGCCTGCACATCAACATTATCACCCGGAGCATCCTGTTTGGTAGCGTCTGCCCCCTCCTTGACAACAGGAGTAGTAAAACAGCCTCTCTTGAAGTCGCCCGCTGCAGAATCCATGAAGGGGTCCTGCGAGGAGCTGCCCTCAACTATCTTCCGCTTTTGACCTTCTTTAGAAGGAGAACAGGGCCTATCGATCGTCAATTGCGCTGGAAGAGATTCGGCGAGCTCGACAGTCGAATCAGGCATCTCTTCTTTGAAATCAATGGTGATGGTGGCCGTGACAGTAGGCATGTTAAGCAAGCAGGGGAAGCGGAACTGAGCCCTGTGCTGCTGACCCGGGAGGAGACTAGAGAGGCCTCTTGGAATCAGAGCAGTCCCTCGCCCCGCCAAAGAGCTTCGCCCGCTGCATGTCTCAGGATAACGACCCCGCATGGAATCAGATGGCGGAGAAGAGGAGCTAGGCGAGGAGGGAGGAGGGTGTTAGGATGGACCACCACGGCTCGAACCTCGTCTGATTCTCATCCTATGGCACAAACGAGGCATGGTATGTAGGTGAGTAGAGCTGAGCTTGAAAGAACAAGAAGCCGAGGGCAGGGTCAGAGCAGGCGAGCCAAAACTGAGGACCGAAGGCGGATAAGAATCGATCTCCACAGGGGTAGAAATAGAGCGAATGCCGAAACTCTGAGTGCAAAAGGAGCTCTGCGAGAAGTGCATACCAGGAGCAAGGTTTATACAACAGGAAAGCGAGCACTTGCATCCAGTATTGGTCCGAGAGCTTGGCTCAGAGACCGCCGAGGAGCAGCAAGAACGAAAGGGCAGCATAGCCGGTCTGAAGCGTCCCGGAGAAGCCATATCTCTGTGGAGTGAGCGCGAGTCTGGGCAAATGTGCAGCGTAAATGCCCCGGACGGCGTAGTGTTAATGCTATTAATGGCATGGAGGACGCAGAGTAGGGTGGCGGTGGTAGAACCCCACGCGCCAGCCCACCACCCTTGCCACCTTTCAGACATGCTGGCCACCCACATCCGGGACATAATTTGTTGATAATTATTTTTACCCTTTTTTCACAATTAGTTCTTCTATATTTATTTCCAAATTAAAGGTAAACACATGAAATTTAGTAATAAATCAAGCTAATTATGAGGGTAAAATGTACCTTTTTCATGGCCCAATACATCTGGGCTAAGAGTGCAAGGATAGATCTAATGGAAGAGTGCCTCGCGACTGGTGAAAAAGTATCCTCATAGTCAATACCCTCAACTTGTGAGAATCCCTAGGCCACAGGCCTTGTACTTCTCCACATTCCCATCCGCTGCTTGCTTCACCTTATAGATCCATCTAGATCCAACCACTGATTTTCCGACTAGTCTTGGGACAACCTCCCATGCATTGTTCTTGACGATGGAGTCATACTCCTCTACCATAGCATCAACCCAAATTGGTTGTTGCACTGCTTCCTCAAAGGAATATAGTTATGTCACAATACACTTGCTCATAAGAGCCATGTATCCAATAAACCATTCTAGAGATTGTCTCTGTCTGCGCAGTGAAATAGGGGCTCCTACATTCTCTGCCACATCAAGTCTCAATCTATCAGCTTCCGTGGTCCGCCTTCTACCATTTTTGGTGGATGGCTTCACATGAGTGTTTTCTTCCACTCCATGATCAAGGAAAAATTTAGAGGCTAATATTCGCAGGTGCGCTAATTTTCCATGTTTTTTCCAAAAAAAAGATTCGCCAATTTCCATTTTTTTGAAAAATAATTCGCCCAAATTTTATAGTATAAAATTATTTTACCCTAAAAATCACAAAAAATTTATATATACTAATATAAAATAATTAGAAACCTAAATATTTTTACAAAAATATCATAAATTTTTTTACAATTTACATATTGGGGACTAGTAAGATTCGCCAAGGTTTCTAAACTTTAAGATAAAATTTCATCCTTAAAATTTTCCCTGTCCATGATCCTCCACATGTGGCTGCTCCACATCTTGAGGTTCATTCTTTGGAACCAAGAGTTCCTCCTCTACATGCAAATCCATCTCCCTCTCAAGGGAAAATCGCATGGCTTTCTCCTCATCAAATTTTATATCACGTCTCACAACAATCATCCTGTTGTTTGGAAAATACACCCGATAGTTATGGGGAGTATCAATGTACCCCACTAATATCCCAATCTCAGCTATTGGTTTGAGCTTCTTCCTAGCGCCTTTGGTCACATGTACATAAAAATATGAGCCAAAAATCTTAAAATGTGAAACATCAGATTTCTTACCAGTAAAAGCCTCCTCTGGTGTACTCATGCCAAGTATCCGACGAGGACAACGATTTTGCACAAATACCATTGTGTTGCATGCCTCTACCCATAGACGCAATGGTAGGCCTTGATCATGCAACATCGCTTGTGCTACACCCACAATTGTTATATTATTTCTTTCTGTGACCTCATTCTGTTGTGGGTTACGAGGCGCAATCAACTCTCTCTGAATTCCATCTTTGCTACAAAATTTCTTGACTTCATTGGAGATGTACTCACCACCATTGTCACTCCTAAGAGCCTTCACATGCTTCCCCATGTCTTTCTCCACCAGTGATTTGAACTCAGGAAATTTTGAGAACGTCTGATATTTCTTCTGCTTGAATTAGATCCGACACTTTAACATCATCAACAAATATCACATAGTACTTATGCTTTGTTGTCGAAGTAGTAGTGAATGGTCCACACACGTCTGAGTGAACTCTCTCAAGGATTTTCAAAGATCGGTTATCCTTCTCGTGAAAAGTGGCCTTCCCTTGCATGTATCTGAATGCGCAAGAGTACCCTTGGGAAGACTCGTAGAAATCTGTTGCATGACCTTCAAGGCTTCATGGTGTAGATGGCCCAATATCATGTGCCATAACTCACCCTCATCTTGGGTCACCACTTTGTTTGCCTTACCCATCAATGCTACGCAACCATCTATGTCAAGTTTATAGAGATTCTTCACACAAATCCCAATCTTCTTGGCTTGTCCTGCTGTTTTGTGTCGCAGTAAGGGTTTTCCTTCACTGAAAACAACATCATATCCTTTATCCTCCGACATTGCGAGTGAGACTAATTTTTTTTAATTGAAAGGATTAACCTGACTATCTCTGGAAGGTAACTGTACCAATCCCGGTAGCATTGTACCGCCCATCATCACCCATTTCGATATGCATTTGTAGGTCCTCCTCCTCCAAGCTACTGAAAAGTTCTTTGTCTCCCATCATGTGAAAGGATGCACCACTATCCAAGTACCACACCGATACCATTGCACTTGACACCATGCATGCAATGAGTGAGAAGTCAAGCTCAAATTACGAGGCAAAAGCTTCACCAGTTGCAGATCCTGAAGCCTTCTTGTTCTTCTTCTTTTTTGGAAAATTAGTGGCATAATGTCCATGCTCATGACAGTGAAAACACTTCACTCTGGACATGTCGCGCTTCTTTCCATCTTTGTCGAACTCGGATTTGAAATGGAATTTCTTTCCTTTCCCCTTATTTACCTTGGTAGCCAAAGTGTAATCTTCTTCGTCATCATGCTTAGATGAAGAACCATCCCTGGTATTCCACCTGAATTATTTTTGCACCAAATCCAACCAAATTCGTTCCCAATTTGGCAGTTTTTCCCTTCCATTGACAGATTCCTAATAACTATGCCAAACCTTGGGAAGTCCTAGAAGAGTTAGGTTCACCAATTCATCATCCGCGACAATAATTCTGATGCTCCCAAGATCATCTCGACATTGGACAAACTTTATTAAATATTTCATAATGGTGTTGCCTTTCTCCGTTTTGATTTTCCTGAGCTTGTCCTTCAGTGCCAATTTTCTATGATCACTGCTACTCTTAAAAAAAATTGTCAAAGCTTTCCACATTGCATATGGTGTCGCTTTTCCATGGAGACTTGAGACAATGTGGTCTCATACTCCCTCTGGTAAGATCCTCCTCGCCTTTGCAACCTTATTTTTCCAAGCATCAAGATTTGCAGCATCTGCTACAGCAGGCTTGGGAACATCATTATCAATGAATTCTTTCAACACATTGTCCTCCAATACTGCTTCCATCTTGTATTTCCATGCAATATAGTTAGAGTTTCCCTAGAGTGCATACTCCAATATCAAGCCATTGAAAGCCATTTCGATCCTGATTCGCCTGTCGCACCAAGAATACTTTTTCAAATTCGAATTCTATTCAGCCACAAACTCAGCTTCTCCTCCACTATAGTGATTTCCTGTGCTCCGATACCATGTAGAAATTATACAAACATATGTATATCAATGGATTCAATCTGATCTAACAATGTACTAAAGCTAAATATTGAATCCTTCTATAAATCAATTGCAGAAATTAAACACAATTTCCAATCACATTAAGCAAAGAAAGAATCAAATCAAACCACAACACAGATAATTTCTCGGGGAAAGATTTCTGATCAAAACCCCTCTATATTATATTGTATATTCACTATGGAATCATGAAACAATTAAAATGCACTCTTCTCACAAGAATATCCTGCACTCTCACAACTTTCTCACACTGTCTTGGACAAAACTGACCAACACTTAGCCAATTCTCAGCCTCTAAAACAACATGCCTGCCTTGCGCAATTCCTGATGAATGCAATCCCTATTCTTTAGGAATTTTTGGTCTTCCAAAACTGCACAAGGATCATGGGCAATCCAATGGATGTCTGGTTACATGTGGGAAACCTACTAATCAAACAACTGATAGTTAGCATCCATTTAACCTTTGTCTCAACTGGGTCTCCACTGGAACTGACATGCATGCAGCTATTAATAGTAAATCACCAGTTGCATGGCAGATCACTGATTGTGAATTAAATAATATTTAATTCACTTGATCTCTCACTAGTGAAACAAACAGTTACAACTAATTCAGCTGACTCTAACCCACCTAACAGAGTTAACTGATTACTCATGCATTAAACTAATGCACCAACTGCAATTCGAACTACATAACTAATAGAATTACTCTGCATGCCTCGCCAACCACCCTCAACTTGAAATACATGAGCTAACTAAGTTTATCACACTAAGTTAACTATTACAAGTGATCATGAGATAAGATTACATTTTATTGTCCAATTTAATTAAGGGAAAATTAAATTAGACACTGCACCAATTTAATTAATTAAATTGGCCTTCACCCTAATGTATCACTAGGATTTGTTGGTCCCACACTAGTGTGTGTGCTGCAATTTCTTGTTGGACTTCAACAGTTCATTTCAACAAGAAAATTTCACATGAAGAAAGGTCCATCCTCACTTATAACCCACATATACACCCAAATCCATTACATAATGGATGAAGCTACAAATTATACAAAGGAAGGGACAACATGTATGATACCATTCACCATTTTTTTATTTCAACCTCTTCATAATAAATAATAAGTCAAAAGACGACGAACATAGATATGGATAGGTTGGAGATTGCAAAATTCATGTAGTTGAGGACTGCTTATGTCAGTTTCAAATATACTTGAAGAAAATAAGGGAATTTGAATGTTGTTTTTAGCATGTTGTGGATAGAACCTTTGAGAAATATTGTAGACCTCTATGTGATTGTTACCCTTACATTTGGTACGAGAATGGACCAGTGTTAAAGGATGATGATAGGTAAAGAGACATCCTCATATGCTCTTTTTTGTTTTGAAGGGACATGAATTACATTGGGTCATGCATGGAGTTGAACCTTACTTTATTCCTATGAAATTAGATGCATTTGTGGACATTAGAAGACCATATTTTTTCCCTTTGAAAGAAAATGTGTGGAGGATAATTGGGAGAAATGTGATTGTCCATAAAATGTAGATCGGATTTGGGGACCTTGTGGTTTTTTTCCTTCAACCCAAGTAGTGCTTGGAGGTTGTATTTGAGGGGTTAGTGGACACAAACCTAATATGACCAAGAATATTAGTGTTTGAGCACCTATCCTTTGGGAGAAAGGCTTAGGGGTTTTAGGAGTTAAGGGGTTTAAGCATCAGGGGTTAATGGTAAAGGGTAAAGGGTTAGGGCATAGGTGATTTAAGAGTTAAGGGATTGAGGTATAGGGGGTGTAGGGGTTAGAGGCTAAGGACAGTGGTTAAGGGCTTCAAGGGTTGATGGTTAAGCACCATGGGCTTAGGGGTTAGGGGATTTAGGGGGTTAAGTGCTTAAGGGTTATGGGATATATGTGTAAAAAGGTTAAGGGGTTAGGGGTTAGGGATAAAGGGTTAAGGGTGAGGTTTAAGAGGATAAGGAGTTTAAGGCCTAGGGATTTCAAGGATTCTAAGTTAAGGGTTAGGGGTTAAGGGGTTAGTGTCTTAGGGTTTAATGGATCAAGGGGTTAATGGGTTATGAGTTATGACTGTAGGGGTTAAGGGATTATGGATCTAGGGTTAAGGGTGTTAGTGTCAGTATTTGCATCCCGCCATCAGTGCTATAAATCCTATTTTCATATCATTTTAGGATTCCCACTCAAAAAAATTTATTCATTCCACTAGGTCAAGCAAAAATTTACTCACTGACGGTAGCCCTAAGTCAAAAAAAATCACTTTTTCTAAATTTCCATTACTTGTTGGCTCAATTTCATACCTTGCTGACTGTACATCATCCATAAAGATAATTTCATCATAAAAACCACTCTTTCAAAGTCTCATTAGGTCTTTAGGGTTTTTTCAAGGTTTCATTAGGTTTCTAGGGTTATTCAAGGTCCAATAAACACATCATTTCCATTGCATTAAGCCAAAAAAGTAAGAGAGTGAACAAAATAACATCTCTTTACCATGTAAATATGATTTGCAAAGATGTAATTATGATTCCAAAGTTGTGATTTTCATCCTAGAATGTGATTTTTATTCCAAAAAGATGTAACTTTTATTTTATTTTGTAATTTTATGTCATTCAATATGTAATAAGTACAAGGTTCCCAAGCTACCCACTCAGATTTCCACATGCCAAAAAAGAAAATATCAAAGTGAAAAGAGTTCCTAGTCCATCCAAATGATCAATTATTAAAGGAAAAAAATCAAAGTGAAAGGGTTTAATTGTGAAGTTTAAAGGTGAATTTGAACATAACAAAGTGGGTTCCAAAAGCATAAAAATCACAATTCACCAAGTATAAAAGCCCTCAAGACATCAAATACATCCTCATTTGTCCCCTACAACATTGAGCAACCATCTTCACAACACGATTTTTCAAGTGTAAAGAGCGAAATTAGGAGAAAAGTGGCAACGTTGTGCTCTTCCCACAGGCGATGCGCACCTGCCTGACTTACTCAGTAAGCTCCAAAACAAAGTGCCATCACTCTAAACCTTCAACATTGATTTCCTTCGCCTTGAAACAAGTAAGTAACACCTAATTTATATCTCCTAGCATTCCTCAAGTCAAATTTTCATGGTGTTTGAATGTTCTATACAAATTTTGTGTCTTCTTTGTTATAAACCCTAGTTTCATTCCTTAATTTCAATTACACTTCCTAAGACTTCGACTACCCTTCCCACATTACAATTAACCTTTCCCAACCCCCATTACACTATATCCCTTTATCCCTTAAACCCTAAGTCATAGACTTTTACATTCCTAGGCTCCCAAATCCCCATACCTATAATAAAATTCCTATTCCCAAATCCCACAACATTTCTACTCATTGTCACCTCCCTAAATTTAATAATCCCTTCCCCTATCTCCCTAATTTTTTCCATCCCATTGCGCACTCCCAAAACCTACATTTCACTCCCAATTCATCTCCCTAGGGTTTCTATCCAAGACACTATGGAAGAAGAAAACATAGAATTCAGTGAGGAATAAGAAAGGGAAGAGAGGAGTCCACACAAAGGAGAGAGGATCCTCAGACTTGAACGTACAAACACCAGAGAACTCATGGCCTCTCCCATGACTGTGACATGTTTCAATTATGTAGGATGCTTTGACTTTTGTGAAAGAATACAAATGGTCCAATGTCACCCTGTTTTGAGCGGGCTTTTCATCTCTAATCTACATGAAAACCAGGTAACCCTTGCCAGTGTCACTTTCACGATATCCACAACCATCATAGCAGATGCCATTGGAATTCCAATTGTTGGTGAAAAGTGGTATGAGGCAAAAGACTTGAAGAATTGTTACTATGAGCCATACATCAAGCCAAGGTGTAAGAATGAAGGAAAAAGTTTCTTTCCTTTCTCTTACCTCCTGGATAGGTATGCCCCCATGATTAAAATCATCATGAAGTACTTTTCTTGTGAAGAAAGGTTCTCTAGACTCTACACCTACCATATCAAGTTATTAAGGCACTTCACAAGGGTCAAAATTCTCAACATACCTTATTATCTCTTCAGTAACATTGACAAAATGGCATACATTGTTCAAAAGAGAGATTATGACCACCAAATGAAAAGTATTTTTCACCACCCCCTCATCAAGATTATTTTCCTCCATCACCTCGATCAATTTAACATATCATGGGATACTTTCATAGCTAATGACATCTTTATTGCTCCACCAATTCAACATTCTCAAGATGTGCCTCCACCATCTCATCCTTCCACATCCATTCCTCCATCTCAGCCCACAGTACCTACTTCTTCATCAACTCAAACTACTTCACCCATTTCACCACCATCATCACCATTTCACACTCATATTGGGTCATCTAGCATGGCTAAGATTAGTGAGCTTCAAAAGACCAAAGTGGCTGAGATAGAGACATTGGAAAAAACATATCAGAGAGGTCATAGGTAAGTGTTTTCTCCACAAATTATGGAAGAGGCCTTGTCTTCTTCATCAGAAAAGAAGGTAGATAAAGGAAAGAAAAAAATGTCAGAGGCAGATATTCAGGAAGAGATTAGGCATGAGGAGGGAAATCTTCATGACACAGGCATGGAGTTTGATCTTGTTGAATTGGATCAGCAAGATGATTCTGAGATCACTAGAATAGTCATCAAGGAAAAACAAGCCAAGATTAGAGAGCTACAAACTAATCTTGATAGATCTAAATTTGTCATTACCTTTCTTGAGCAGGAGAACCAGCAACTAAAGAAAAAACACTTCGTTGATGAAGTGAAATTCATCAAAGCTCAAAGAGAGGCAGAAAAAGCTAAATTCTTTCTTGAAGAGACAATAGAAAAATATGGTGTGCTAGATGAACCAGAAGAACAAGTGGCAAAAATAAGGCCAAGAACTAGAGGTTTGAAGAGAGCCCTTGAACTAGAAAGGCAGAAAGAAAGAGAACTAGCAGATGAGGTCACTCTTAAAGAGAAATTTGCAGTTGTAACCAATGAGAATAAAGAAGGTTGGCTTCAGGAAATAAATGACCACCTTGAGAAGCTATTTAAAAGGGACAAGAAATACAATGATATTCATAGAAGGATGGCAAAGCATTGTACTAAGAGAAACAAAATTGCAAGGTCAAAAATTAAACAAGCCAATGAAAAAATTGAAACCTTGACCATGAAAGAAGAGAAAAGAAAGCTTGATATCCTTGTTGAAGCTTCACTCCATGCCTAATCCTCATCTTTAGCCACCATTAAAAAAAAATTGGCAATTTTTGATACATTTTTGCAAATTTTTGAACTTTTGTGCATTCCTTGATAGTCATGTGACAGTTGAATTGTTAGGAGCGCAGCGCCCTAGGTGTTGTGCTCCTATTTGAGGCATATTTTGGTCAAAAGGAGACCACCATTGGATTCATAGTAGGGAAAAAATGCAGGTTAACCACTTTTCTAGCCTTGTTTGGTGAAACTGGTAGGTGAAAAATTCAAAAAACACTCAAAAAATCATAGTTTTGCCTCCTTTTTCACCTTGGTGCTGCGCTCCTTAGAAGTATTGGGAGAATCACTTTTTTTGGAGGTAAAATCAATTCAAATATGCAAATGAAGCACATATTTGGAAATTAGACTAGATAAGATTTCCAATGAGCTATCATGAGCTCAGTTTGGACACCCGCAACCCATCCAAAACTCAGCTGCAAGATGGAGGGTGCACTTGACATTGGCGCTACGCACCTGACCAGTGTCTGATTTTCTGAGTTTTCTCTGCAATTTTGATTTTCACTTTGATAAATCATGTTTTCACTTATGTAGTTGATGGAATTAAATGTAATTATGGTGTTTTTACACTTACCTAGGGTAAATACATTAGGTGAAAATTTTTGATGACATGTAATGAATCAGTTTGCAAAAAGTGAGGGATGAGTCAGTTTGACCTCCATACACTCTAGGTATTCAGCTGAGTTTTTAGTGTAACTTCTCCTCCTCTCATGAATTTGACCCCTGAGGTTGGGAGAGGTTGTTTGAGGTCTATATCATGTACTTTTTTACTCATTTCATAGATTGGATGTTGATGCATTGATCAGATACTCTAGTGTAATCTATTTGGTAGGAAATTAATGAAAAGGTTGTAGCTATTTCTTTGGGATACATGTGGTATGGAAATTTAACAATGTTTTTCTTATGTCTCATTATGTATGAATGTTTTTTTTCATGATTTATTTCATTTCTATGATATGATGGTTTTTAAGTTGATAAACAAAATACATCTCTCATGCTTTGTTTTGGGAAAACCTTCATAATTTGTCCATCTTCTTCAGTTTAGAAAGTATTCATGCTTAGCCTTACTCTTTCTAGCTCCTCACCTGTCTGATCCATCCCACTCAAGAAACCCTAAAGTGTTAAGTTTTCTACCTACCTTGCCCCATTGAATCTGTGCAACCCTAATCTTATTTGCCCTGACCTAACCTCTTTGACCTAATTATCCTCATCCAAAAACCTCAATTCAACCAAATCAAACCTCTGTACTCAAACCTAGCCTAAAACCCTAATTCATCCAACCCTCTTGGTTGTGACATTGTGGAGAGAGCCCTCTCCGACTTGGTAGAGCTAGCTACCAAGCTAAAATATTGGTCTGTGGTTACCTCTGTTGGGATTTATTCTTCAACCTTGGAAATCTGGTAGAGTGATAACAAAGGGGATAAGGAATTTACTGATTATGGATTAATGGATTATGGGTTATGATAATGGGGCCCCTAATTACCTTATCACAACTATTGGGGGCTCCCCTATCAATTTATCTCGATGCCTACCCTCTAGGCCCCCTAACCCCTATGCCATGAGGTCTTAAGGCCCCTTCTCATTCTCTAATGCTAGGATTATAGATCCTAGTAAACCTTTTGGCCCTGATTGTTGAACATGTACTCAATTATCTTCTTCACGTTATTCTATTCAGGACCCATCACCTTGGGAGGCAACAGTAGGAAGTCCAAGTCCTCATTGTCTTCCTCCTCTAATTCTCCCCATCACACCTTCACTGAAGTTTTTCTATTTCCCACCTTCTCCATCTCCTCCTTCCATGCACCCTCCATCTGTGCAACATATTTGGTAGGGGTTGAAACCCATTCCTAGGATGCTTGGGCTATTTGTCTTCACAACCTCTCTGGTAGTGGCTTTGATACCACTTCTCCTTCATTTTCACTTACGAGAGCTCGCTTCTCCTCCATTTTTGCCTGACAGATGAATCCTTTCTATAGAGAGTTTGACAAAGGAACCCCTTATGCAGAGAAGTTTATCCAAACACTTTTTAAGTTTATCACCTAATAATTTATAAAGAAGTAATCTATTGCAAAAAACAAAATACATCAGAATACCTCCGCAGTTTAAGAAAGTATCCCAATACTTATAACTTAACCAAAAAGAAGCCCAAAATAAAAAGGTGGTTATCATCAATGTTCCACATATTCCTCTTGTCAAAAAACATATCGTAACCTAAAATTCCATGAGTTGCAGAAACATGAACCAATGTTAAGTGAACGGAAAAAATTTCATTGTGCTGATGGATGGAATTTGCATAGAATTTGTATTGTAACATAACAAAAGGCGGATCAGTGAAGTGTGTATGTGTAATTTTCAAATCAGTGAAGCGTTCCATTATTTTATGAATTCTACCCAACCATTTGAAGAGTGGTGGGCAGAAAGAAGATCTATTAGAAAACCACACCACATCTGCTTGTGAATCTCCGAAGACTTCCAGTTGTACCAACCCAAACCTACATGCACAAAAAAGAAGGCCCCAAAGTGCCAAAACTTCAGCTTGTGTATTTGACCCATTACCCCATTCCAACATATATGGTACATAGTGCTTTACCAAATGATGATGTAGGCGCCACAACCGCAAATCCCATTCTTAGTTGCACCATCGAAGTAACCCCATGGAAAGGGTGTTAAAGTTAGTGGAGGAGAAATTAGTCTCATAGTAGGTGTGCCCCCGCCAAAATATACTTCCTTGTAATATGCCACGATGTAAGCATACCTATGTTAGATATTAGGAAAATTGTTCTCAAATGTGAGTAAATTTCAGATTTTCCAAATTCCCCACATAATGTATATAGGAAGTGGTGTGAATGTTTTATATTAAATAATCCAGTCTCGAATACAATCGACCATAGAAGAGCAGTTCTAATCCGCTTGTAAATGCAACATCTTAAATACACCATTCCAAATTGATTTTGCAAAGGAGAATTGAAGAAGTAGATGAGTTGGGTCTTCCATCACCTCCATACTGAGTAAAGAGAAACTAGACCCACTTTGTCCATTCAACCTTACAACACATATTAATCAATGAATCAAAAATGCGGTGATATAGATTGTAAGGTTATATTAGTGAGTATTAGGGATTATTTGAAATATGGGTTATAAGGTTATATTAGGGGTTTTAGGGTTTAAAAAGAGATAGGGATTAAAGGTTATAAAGTTTAGGGTTTATGATGGTAAAAGTTAAGAGATATAATGGTTATGGTTTATATGTGTTAAGGAGTATAGCGGTCAGGTGTCAATGGTTATATGTATTAGATGTTAGAGAGGTAAATTATTTTAGAGGATAAGGGTTGTAATCTTTAGGTGTTAAGTGTGGCAGGGGTTATAAGGATTGGGTCTTATAAGTTTTAGAGGAATTAGGGCTTAGGATAAAATTTCATATGAATTAAATGTGTTCGGGCAAGTCAGGTCGGTTCGGGTTGTGCTGTGTGAGGGTGCCCAAGGAAACGCGTTCAGGTCGGTCGTGTGAGGGCACCCAAGGAAACACGTTCAGGTTGGTTTGGGTCGGGTTGGGTCGTGTGAGGGCAGTCGTATAAAAAATGCTAAGTTGTGACCGCCTGTGTGCCTTGTGCACGTTCGTGTGACCCATTTGTTGTTTTCTCCCTTGTGCCTTCGATCAGGCGGGTCGGGTCGGGTCGGGTCGGGTCGTGTGAGGGCGCCCAAGGAAATGCGTTCATGTCAGGTCGAGACCCAACCCGATCGAACCCGAACCGACCCGCCTGAACGTGTTTCCTTGAGCACCCTCACACGACCCGACACGACACGACCCAAACGCGTTCCTTGGGTGCCCTCACACGACCCGACCCAACCCGCTTGGACGCGTTTCCTTGGGTGCCCTCATAGTACGACATGACCAGACTCGACCCAAACACGTTTCCTTGGACATATCACACAACGCGACCCACTCGAACGTTGAAGGCATAAGGGAGAAAATAGAAAACGAGTCGCATGAACGTGCACAAGGCACATGGGCAGTCACAACTTAACATTTTTTATATGGCCTCCCTCACACGATACGACTCGAATGCGTTTCCTGTGGCGGCCTCACACGACACGACCCGACCCACTCGAACGAAGGCACGAGGGAGAAAACTGGAAAACAAATTGCAAAAACGTGCACAAGGAACACAGGCGGTCACAACTTAGCATTTTTTATACGATCACCCTCACAAAGCCCGACTCGTCACGATCTGACCTGCCTGAACACGTTTCCCTAGGCACCCTCCCATGATCCGACCCGCCCAAACGCGTTTCCCTGGGCTCCCTCACACAACCTCACTTGACCCACCCTAACTCGCCCGAACGTGTTTCCTTATAAGGTGCCTTGACACGACCCGCACGATTGTGTTTCCTTGCAAGACGCCCTCACATAAAGACTCGATCCGAACCAACTCAACCTGATCGAACGCATTTCCTTGGGCGCCCAAACATGACCTGACTCGACCCAACCTACCTGAACATGTTTCCTCAGGTGCCCTCACATGTAATGGCATGACCCGACCCCACCTGACCTGCCCGAACGTGTTTCCTTGGGCACCCTCACACGACCCGCCCGAACACGTTTCCTTGGGCGCCCTCACATGACCCAACCTCACATGACCTGACCTGACCCGACCTGGCCTGACACGACCTAACCTCACACAACCTGACCTGACCCGACCTGGCCTGACACGACCTAACCTCACACAACCTGACCTGACCCGACCTAGCCCTCACACGGTTTCGTCACTGTTCTAACGTTTCCAACATTTGGACATGTTCATCGTAAGTCTGACTCCGGATTCCATGTCAAATTTTAGTGCATACAATAACAATTTGAAAAAAAATTGACGTTGGCCCCATTCACAGGTCACTCTTGGCTTATAAAGATAATGGTGCAGGGTAATATCATGTCATAAGTGACCTAATGTTTTCTAACAATTTCAACAATTTCGGAGTTGTAATAATCTAAGAACAATGATGACATTTACGATGATGCAAATAAAGATGAATGAGCTTCTCCTGGTTCCAAGAATAATTTATTCTCTACTGAACAGGGCCAACCATGTGAAGGTGGAATTTCATATGGCCCCTTCCATCCCCCTCATATCACTCTTACTTCCCCAATACCTAATCTATGAAAATTATCTGAAAAATCAAACTTGTTGTCACATTATAAATATAATATAAAATAAGTACTGAATAAAATAGGTGAATTAATTTCTTTCCTTTCTATCTTTAAATATATATATATATATATATTTAAAGATAGAAAGGAAAGAAATTAATTCACCTATTTTATTCAGTACTTATTTTATATTATATTTGACAACAAATTTGTTTTAGGATAATTTCATAGGTAGAACATTGGGAAATAGAAGTGATGAGTAGGAGAGAATATAATAATTCCACCTTCACATAGTTGTATATTCGATAGATATATATATATATATATATATATATATATATATATATATATATATATATATATATATATATATATATATATATATATATATAAACAGTGGTTTAATTAATTCTAAAAAAATATCCTAGGCCAAAATTTAAAAAAATAATTAAAAATCTAATCTAAATGGCGGTCACAACTTAGCATTTTTTATATGACCACCCTCACATGACGGTCCGACCCGAATGCGTTTCCTGTGGTGCCCTCACACGGAATGACACAACACGCCCGAACGAAGGCATGAGGGAGCAAATGGAAAACGAATCGCATAAAAGTGCACAAGGAACAAGGGCGGTCACAACTTAGCATTTTTTATATGGCCAACCTCATACGACCCGACCCGACCCGCCCTCACACGACTTGACCCAGACATGTTCCTTGGGCGCCCTCAGACAACCCGACTCGATCCGACCCCCCCAAACATGTTTCCTTGGGTTCCCTCTTAGTACGACCCGACTCGACTCGGAGACGTTTCATTGGGCGCCATCACACGACCTGACCCACCTGAACGTCGAAGGCACGAGGGAGAAAATGACAAACGGGTCGCACGAATGTGCACAAGGCACACGGGCAGTCACAAATTAGCATTTTTGATATGACTTCCCTCACACGATCTGACCTGAACACGTTTCCTGTGGCACCCTCACACGGCACGACCCGACCTGCCCGAACGAAGGGCGCAGGAGAAAGAAAATGGAAAACGTATCGCACAAACGTGCACAAGGAACACGGGTGGTCACAACTTGGCATTTTTTATACGGCCACCCTCACATGACTTGACCTGACCTAACCCGACCCGCCCGAACGTCGAAGGCATGAGGGAGCAAACAGAAAATGGGACACACGAACGTGCAGTACAAGGCACACGAGTAGTCAATACAACTTAGCATTTTTTATATGACCACCCTAACACAACCCAACCCGACCCGACCCAACACGCCCGAACATGTTTCCCTGGGCGCCCTCACACAACCTGACCCGACTTGACCTGCCCGAACGTGCTTCCCTAGTTGCCCTCACACGACCTGATCAGACTCGACCCGACCCACTCGAACGCGTTTCCTTGGGTGCCCTCACATGATCCGACATGACCTGACCTGGCTGGACATGCTCCTTGGACGCCCTCACATGACCTGACCCGCCCGAATGCATTTCCTTGGGCACCCTCACAGTACGGCATGACCCCACCTAACCCGACTTGAATGCATTACCTTGGGTGCCATCACACAACCCAACCCAACCAACCCAAACGTCGAAGGCACGAGGGAGAAAACAGAAAATTGGTCACACGAACGTGCACAAGGCACACAGGTGGTCATAACTTAATATTTTTGATACAACCTCCCTCAAATGATCCGACCTGAACGCATTTCCTGTGGCGCCCTCACACAACACGACCCGACCCACCTGAACAAAGAATGCATGAGGAAGCAAATGAAAACGGACCTCACAGACGTGCACAATAAACACAGGCAGTCACAACTTAGCATTTTTGATACGACCACCCTCACACGACCCGACCCGACCCGACCAAACGCGTTTCCTTGGGCGGCCTCACAAGGGACAACCTGACCAGACCTGACCTGATCTGACCCACCCAAATGCATTTCCTTGGGCGCCCTCACAATACGGCACGACCCAACCTGACTTGACTCGAACGCGTTTCCTTGGGCACCATCACACAACTCAACCCGACCCATACGAACGTGTTTCCTTGGGCGGCCTCACAACGCATGACCCCACCAAACCCAACCCGACCCACCCAAACTTGTTTCCTTCGGTGCCTTCACATGACTTGAACACACGACCTAATCACACGACTAGACACATTGTTCCTAAACCCTAAAACTGATCACACTTTCGACACATTATTCCTAAACGTCGCAACTCCGACGTGTTGTCCCGAAACGTCACAATTCTAACACTTTTCCTAAGCGTCGCAATTCTGACGCTTGGCTCCTAAATGTCGCACTTCCAACACATTGTTCTGAAACATCACAATTCTGACGCTTTGTCCTGAGACATCGCTATTCCGACGATACCCCTAAACGTCGATATTCTGACGATATTCCCTAAACGTCACTAGAGTGACGCTTGTTGGTGAGATTAAAAATTTGAGAAAAATTGGGTAACTTTCCGACAATACGTCAAAAGTTTCGAAACTAATGTGTCAGAAAATTGACCATATGTACTAGTGGGCCTGAGAGGAAAAACAAGGGGAAGAAGGGTAATGAAGCTTCACCAAAGGTGGAGCAATTTGCTTCACAGTTTGACAGGGATTTTGCATTTATTACTTCTACATCTAGTAGGAATACATCATCCGATGTGTGGTACATAGACAACAGGACTTCCCACCATGTGACATGTGCATGGAAGTTCTTTTCAGAGCTTGTGGAGAGGGCACTTGATATTGAGATTGTACTAGGAGATTAACGCACTGTGAGAGTTGTTAGTGTGCAGACTGTGACCTTTGAGAGGGAGTCTTTGCCTCCTTTGAAAGTCATGGATGTTTTGTATGTTCCAGGGATGAAGAAGAACTTGATTTTAGTGTCTGTTATGGAGGAGAAGGGGTTTGACGTCACTTTCTCAGGAGGACAGGTATTGATGCATCCCAGGGGAGCTTCCATCACTTTGGCCAAAGTGATTGGAGTACACTCTGGGAAACTATACAGGTTCAGCTTTCAGTTGGTAGGAGCATTGGTGAGTAGCACATCTGGTAGCACTCACACTAGTACCACTAGCAGTAGAGACTTGTGCGAGTTATGGCACCAGAGGATGGCGCATATGCATCATGGAGCTTTGAGAGTTTTGAGGGAGATCACTAATGGAGTTCCTGATTTCAGTGTTGAGATTATGAGGTCTGCAGAGGGTGTGCTTTCGGCAAGTACACCAAGTTACCATTTCCAGTGAGCGACATCAGATCTATAGGTATACTAGACTTGATTCATATTGATGTTAGCGGTCGTATGTCTCATGTTTCCTTGGGTGGTTATGTGTATTATGTTATACTCATTAATGACTACTCTAGGAGGACTTGGATATATTTCCTCAAGACCAATGGTGAGGTTTTCAGTCGCTTTAAAGAGTTCAAAGCTCTTGTGGAAATGCAGTCAGGTAGGAAGATTCAGGTCTTGAGGTCAGACAATGGTGGTGAGTACACCGATGGTGGATTTTCTAAATTTTGTGCACAAGAGGGCATTAGGAGAGAGTTCACGGTTCCTTACAACCCCCAGAAGAATGGGGTGTCTGAAAGGAAGAACAGAGCTATTTTGGGGGCTTCTAGAGCGATGATTCATGATCATGGGTTGCCTTTGTTTTTGTGGGTTGAGGCTTGTAATATTGTTGTTTATCTTCAGAACAGGAGTAGAGTATTGGGGAATATGACTCGAGAGGAGGCCTTCACTAGAGAGAAGCTTCATGTGGGACATCTTCGTATCTTTGGATGTCTCACATATTCTTATATCCCCAAGGAGCAGAGGACAACGTTGGAACCCATGGCAGAGAAGGGTATCTTTATCGGTTACAATGAGACTTCGAAGGCCTATTGGATCTTCATTCCTTATAAATGGAGAGTGGTGATTAGGAGGGATGTGAATTTCAAGGAGGAGAGGGCCTATCAGAGATCACGGGAGTATGATGAGAGAGATTCACAGACTTATCCTCAGCAGGGAGGTCAGGTATAGGGATCAGGACCTCAGGGTTCTGAATTGATTGGTACAGGAGGTACTTTAGTGTTAGTAAAATCTGGGGCATCAGTGGTGAGTTCACCGAGCACTTCTTTAGGGAGTCCATTGGTACATAGTTCACATGGCACTTCAGCTAATACAGGCACGGGTTCTTCGAGGACAGGTGTTAGTATAGGCACACCAGGGTCAGTTGGCAGACCTTCAGGTTCACTAGACTGGGGGTTAGAGGATGACGTTCCATATGGGGAAGCTTCTTCAGGGAAGAGGATGCCCAAGTGGCTTCAAGACACCTTGGAGGAAGTAGAGTCCATTGGTCCTTCAAAGAGGGTGAACAGGGAGAGTGTGCCACGTGAGCGGTTGAGTGGTTTTTCAGCCAATGATACTGACATTGTTGACTCTGAGCCTACTAGCTATGAGGAGGCTGCTAGCCAGGAGGGGTATGGAGAGAAGCTATGGTGGAGGAGTATGCCTCCATAATTAAGAACAATGTCTGGGAGGTGGTGCCTAGGCCTGAGGGCAAGTCAGTTATGACTTCTAAGTGGCTCTACAAGATCAAACATGTTGCGAATGGCGGCATTGATAAGTTAAAGGCGCGGTTTGTGGCCATAGGGTTCTCACAGATAGAGGGAGTTGACTATGATGAGACCTTCACTCCCGTAGCTCGGTATACTTCTATCCGGTCCCTTATTTCTATTGTTGCATAAATGGGTTGGCAGATCCATTAGATGGATGTGAAGATCGCATTTCTGAATGGAGTTATAGAGGAGGAGGTGTATGTTGAGAAGCCACAGGGATCTGAGGTACTTGGGTAGGAGACCCATGTATGCTGATTGAGGCAAGCACTCTACGGACTTAAGCAAGCTCTGAGAGCTTGGTATTCAAGGATTGATACTTACTTGCAGCAGATGGGTTTCACAAAGAGTGATGCAGATCTGAATCTATATCACATTTTTGTCGGGGATGATCTGCTCATTCTTTTGTTATATGTTGATTACTTGTTCATTACTGGGGTAGAGAGACCGATTAGTGGTTGCAAGGAGGATCTTGATATAGAGTTCGAGATGAAGGACATTGGGCTGATGCATTACTTTTTGGGCTTGAGGTGTGGCAGGAGGAGGGGCATATCTTTCTGGGGCAGGGGCAGTATGTTGTGGATGTGTTGAGAAGATTTCACATGGCAGACTCTAGACCCATTTCTACACCTATGATCACCAACTCGAAGAAGATTCATGCTTCGGATTCTAGTTTGGTGGATCCCACATTATATAGGAAGCTTATTGGGTCCTTGATGTATCTGGTCAAAACTAGGCCAGATAGATGCTTTTCAGTGAACACACTTAGCCAGTTCATGGTTGAGCCCAGGAGGGTGCACTAGGTAGATGAAAATCACATTCTTCGCTACATGCAGGGGACTGTTGATTATGGTCGGGACTATAGGCGGGCAGATGGAGTGAGGTTGGCAGGTTACACAGATTCAAATTGGGCAGGGAGTGATTTTGACAGGAAAATCACTTCAGGGTGTTGCTTCAGATTGGGTTAGGTAGTTGTGTCGCGGTTCAGTCGAAAGAAAAAGTTAGTTGCGTTGATCTCTTCTGAGGTTGAGTATATGGCTGCTAGCCAGGCTATTTGTGAGGCCTGTAGTGCCCCACTCTAGATTTCTGATCTTGATATGACATTAAAATTGATTTAGCCTTAAGGCTCACACATTATTATTTGAGGACCTCAGGTGGAGGATACAGACACTTTATTCCACCATTAGTGGATGTGTTTACTTCTTAGTCGGTGTTAGGATGGTGGTGGCTTTGATGGATATGTATTTTACCATTGATGTTATGATTATGATAAACATGATGGATGTGTCCCATATGTTAACTACTTACATTAGTTCTGATTCAAAATAAACAACGATGTGAATGACTAGATCATGTTGATGTTTCTATTATGATAATGACTAACACTGAGAACTTTATTACTGATGATTATTGAGTATGACAGGAAACCACCAAAGGCACTCACATATGATGAGTGGATAACATCTGGTTTGATAGAAATTAATATTTTGTCTTTGAAATTCTAAGTTCAGTTTGAAACTTGTTATATATACTACATATACTCTGATGATATGTCAGTGGTTGCAGAAACATGTTAGTTGCTTGGCCGAATGACTCACATATGGGTGATGGGGTTGTACAATTGGATGGAACAACATGGGAGGGGTGGAACAGTGTTCCTGATCTCACCCGCTAGCCTCCCACCGTGACTTAGGCTGGAAAGGTCGAAGTACCTTTGCCTTGAAGATCACGATGTCGTGAGGGCAGGTCCCAAATTGGTTCGCTCACGAGGATTTTCTAGGGGGCGCGCATCAAGGCGGATTCCTTGATCCCCAGCACCATTAGTCTCACTATAGTAGGCAACATATGAGATGATAGAGGTTTCTATCGTTGCACATATAATTTCCCCTCGTAACCATTGGATACTTGAAGGGCAAGTGGTGTGGCACCCTTGGAATTTCAAGAGAAATTCTTGAAGGGCACGACCGACTTGGCACCTTTGGTATCAGAAATAAATTTGTTGACGACAGCAAGGGAGCTCAAGCAACGACAAGTCAAGTTTGGTTCTCGTCCAATGGTGAACGGTACATGTGTTAGTTAGATTGTTTTAATTATGATGATTTCATTGTGCCTATAATCAAGTTAAATATATATATGTGATAAGGAGTTAAATTGATGGACTTGATATGCGTGATTTAATTTCACTGAGTTACAAACTTGTATGATTATGTTTTCATTTCCTAGTTACTATGAAACATATATATATATATATATATATATATATATATATATATATATATATATATATATATATATATATAGTTAAGGCTTATCGCTCATCTAGTAAAATATAGGGTGGTCTCTACACTTGGTATCAGAGCAAAGGTTCAACCTCTAGGACCTATAGGTCCATAAAGTATTAAGGTTTCCTTGTATTATTTTTGTGAGCTTAGTATTTGTAGAGCACTTGTAAGAAAATAAAAAGGGCTTTAGAGTTACCATTAACACTGACACATACGATTTATTCTCCCTAACATTTGAAAATGAATTTTGTTTTTAGCAACAAATATTTATCATCTTTGTGTACTTGCATGGGACTTTTAATTCATTGGATTTTGGACATTCTCATTATAAAAAAAAAAAAAAAAAAAATTCTTTCGTAGTTCACAACGCTCCAATTCACATTATACAAAATAATGCATTATTGCATTTTTTTTTATAATATCACACTATATGATGTAGCCTTTTAAAAATACTTATAGCTTTCGTAATGTCTAATATACATAAATGAGTTACTGAAGCAATATATTGTATAAAGCATATTGTTTTATCATTGTAATGATTAAGTTGTTATTTTTACTTTCGATTACCATGCGCAAAGTAACACTTCTATATCAGCAGGGAATAAATGTGACCACAGCAGGGGTTAATGCCTAACAAGTCCAAAAAGAATAAAAATAAATAAATAAATGTTGACTGTCCAGAACACAATGATCATGTTTTGGACACCAAGCAACCTCTCCATCTGTAGACAACTCTCTATTTCTGCCTTAAATTTCCAGGGTTGTGGGTTTGAATATTCTCTTTTAGATGCGTCTAACAGGCAGAGGAAGAATTGCAGGAATGGTCAAAATTGGCAGAATGCAAAGATTAAAAATTATTTTTAAAAATCTTGAGAACGGTGTTTGAATGCGTTTTTGACATTGGGAAATGGATTGACACCATCAAAAACACCTTGCTTTTTAAAGTATTAAACTTTGATAGTTATAGCATGGTTTGAAAAATTACTGTTTGGATTTTCTAAATCTTATGGAATGCACTGTGGTTGTTAAGTGATTCTTAAGCCTATAGGTGAGACTCACATGTCTTTTACTCTAAAAGCATGAACCTTGTTATTGACCTCAATCCAACTCCAGCCTGGCCTCTTTGTCACCTGCTTGTCTTTCATCAGTTTTCTCACCTTTCTTTTGTGATCCCACTGACCAGTGGCCGAGTAGAGGTTTGACAGCAGTAGATAATGTGCAGAATTTGTAGGTTCCATCTCAAAAAGACGTTCAGTTGCACCTTCAGCTAGCTCTATGTTCAAATGGATCCTACAGGCACCAAGCAATGATGCCCATATAGCAGCATTAGGTTCTATTGGCATTCCAAGAAACCACATCTTTGTTCTGAATTATGTCAAACATCAACCGAGCATCCTCTATCAATCCACATTTAGCATTCATACTAATAAGAGCACTTCCCACTAAGCTATCTAACTGTATCCCCAATTTTATCATATACTCATGCAACTGCTTTCCATCTTCCATAGCAGCTAAGCTGGTGCATGCCCTCAAAAGACTCGTGAAGGTTGTAGGATCTGGCTTGACTTTGTCCCGAAGCTTTTGCGAGAAGAATTTCAACGCATCCTCACCCTGCTCAGTCTATGCATAGGCTATAATCATTGAAGTCCAAAAAACAGCGTTTCGGCTTAGCATTATATCAAACAATTGCCGAGCTTCCTCTACTCTCCCACATTGTGCATATCCTGTTATAATAGAATTCCATGATGCAACATCCCGTTCAGGCATTTTGTCAAATAAATGTCGAGCATCTTCTATTCTGGAGTTATGTGTATATCCAGCAAGCATAGCATTCCACGATACAACGTTTCTCTTAGGCATTTTGTCGAACATCTGCCACGTATCCTCAATCCTCCCACTCTGGAAATACCCTGCAACTATAGATGTCCACGAGTACACATCTCGCTTAGGCTTTCCATCAAACAATGCACAGGTTACAGCTACATGGGAGCATAACCTTCTGATCATCAGGTGCACCGGTAGCGTTCCCTGCCTCGAGATCTGGTGATATTCTTGTGAGCCTTTCCGTTCAATCCAAGGCTCTGCTCGAAGAAAGCTGTGGGTTTAATGCTTAGGGAATGTGCAACATTTATACATTGATGCCAAACTTTTCTTCCGAAACTATATAATCTTGAATTGAATTCCAAATTCTGCGTGCCAAACAGAAAACGATGATGTTACCATTGACAAGATGCAATTTTCAAGATTCAAAGAGTAAGTTGAAAGCCCTATCTGCTCAGCAAATGCTTCACATTCTTGTCACATCGCCTACAATTCAGAGAAAGCTTCTCAGTGAAGAACTGTGCGTGGGAACTGTAGAACAGTACCAAATGCTGGCTACTTCCAGAGACTCTGGTTCTAATCCCTCTTGATATCACCAGTTTCTGTTCGTCCTGTGATCGTTGACATTGTTAAATCTTTAGCATATTTTGCAAATTCCTGTACTGTGTATAGAACAAGTATATTAATGTAGTTGTTAGATTTTTTGACACTTCTGTGTGCAAATTGGAGGTCCAATTGCACTCATCCTGCTTGAATGTCACTGCAGGTGAAGAGCATTTTGTGTACTTTGATTTCATTCTCAATGCACAAGCTTCTTGGGAAAAATTTTCGAGCGACATCTTATTTTTTTCCATTAACTTGTATTATGTTGTAATCGATTCATTTTGGGCGCAATATTCAGCCGTGATTTTGTTAAATTCTGAAATTTAAAAAAAAAGAAAAAGAAAGAAAGAAAGAAGGAAAATCCAATCTTCAATTCCAAAATTCTCGTGATATTGATTTGATTTGATAAGTGCCAGAATCCTGGAAAGTCACCTCTGTGGTTAAATGACCGTTGGATAAGTGCGAGAATCTAGGAAAATCTATTGGAATTATTGAAAATGGTTGACTAAATATTCAATCATAGAGAAATATCGAAACCCCTTACATGATCAGAACGTCTGTGGTGGATTGACAGTTCTTGTGGATAAATCCTTGTCATTTTCCAAAAATACCTGGAACTGGTGGAATTGACTCCTGTTCTAGAGGTATTAAATTTCATCTTATTATAGGATTGGATATATTTTGTTAGGCTATTTATCAATTCTTTTGAAAGCTGCATAAATTTCTTCCCAAAAAATTATACCACTGGAATATTTTGTGATGGCTTGCATATCTGCTCGTAACCATTTAATGATGCCACTTGCTCCTCATGTTAAAATTTTATAACAAAAGACATGTCCTGTAGTTTTCATTAAGGTTTTACTTCTACAGTACTTGTCTTTACATGCCTGGATCGAAGGTATTATTTCCATATATTTTGAATGGGGTTTATAAATGAAACATAGGATGAAGATTTGGTCTTGATCTAAGAAAGAGTTAGATCTAAGAGAATTTTCAGAGTAGATCCTGGGTTTTTCGAAGAGTTTGACACAATAGCATGTTACAACTTACTGGTGAAAATTCCACAGGATTAAACCCTTTAGTTTAAGGGGTGCAAATTGTGAAAAGGTTGTTGTGTTGGTTTTATTCTCCATAAATAGCTGCCAAAACAATTTCTTTAAGCCTTTGGATTTATAGGCATCTATGAGTTGCTCAATTCCAATTCCTATACTCCACTCAGATGATTTTATGGTATACAACGATGCTTTGTTCCATTTCATAGATCTATTTACTTTTACAGCGACTTAATTCTACTGTTAGGACATGCAATGGCTCAGCGAAACAAAAATGTTTGTGGTTATTTCGTTTTTTAACTGCTTGTATGGCTTCTGTGTTTTGGATAAGCAATGGACTCTTTTCAATGTACTTCAGGTTTAAAAAAAAAAAAGAGCAGAATCCTCTTCCTAATCCCCTTACTAAGTATGCAAAAATATCTCAGTAATGGCATGCAATCTGTAAAATCAGAATGGCAAGAGTAATGGAAAGAATTCCGGATTGGATATGATTTATAGCGTGTCTTCCCTGATCAAATCCATTTCAACTACGTGTCGGATTTTTTGCTTTTACAATTAAAAAAAACTGTAAAGGGAAAAATTTAGGTTTGCAATAATCTTATCCATAGACTATTTTTAGCCTCGTGGACATTAAAAATTCTTTCTTTCTTTCTTTCTTTCTTTCTTTCTTTCCACAACTCTACAACATGTGAAAGCAATGCCATTGATCACGGGAGTCCAGCTGAGTTAATACCCATATATTATATCACAATCTAAAATTAGCTGTAACATTGCCACATATGAGTTTCAGAATCCTAAATTAACTGAACACTGAAGATCGAGATATAGGATAAAGGTGCCAACAATGACTCCGCGTTTTCTGTGTCGAAATTTTTTTTTGCTTGCTTTTTGTTCCAACTCGTGCCAACTTATCCAGTTGAGTAATAAATTTTGAACATGATGGATGGAGTGAACCATGGGTTTCTTGATTTTATCCCATCATGGCTTTTGCATGACATTGAAGAGGGTTTTTATATATTGTCGGCCATATTTTATCCATTCCATAACATAAAAACGTACGAGGAGGATTAGCTGTTGGCTGCCATTGACTTTCCTTTCCTTGCCTCCAAAGCTGAGACCCCCTCATCCTATTTTGTTATTCATAGCTGTAAGTCATAACATGGATCACGCTATTTTCATGGGAGTTGATAGGTTGTTAAGCCCACTTTCTTTGTTTTTTTTTTAAATGAAAGTGATGGTCCACCTTGGAGTCTAAGTGTACACTATTATTTAGCAACATCTCATTATAGTTGGAACTTGAGCATCACTTCCTAACTTTTCACTCTATCTCCAAAGAGAAATTTGATCTTTAAATCTTCTTGGTTGGAATTTTCCTTGCTACACCACTTGGCCACACAAATGTTGAACTTCCTTTTATGTAACTTCCTTTTATGTATCTGGCACTTATGGCATTGTTGCCTTGGGAAGTAGTCAACTTCTCAATGGCCTTGTTAGGCAAGACACGAGGCTAACCTTGTTTTTGTTTTTGTGGTTTACTGATGGAAAATATTATTTACTCTGATGATTGACTCGACTGGGAAACTGATTATTATGAATATGATTTATTTAGTCAATAAACTTTACAAAGTGATTGTACTTTGATTTTTTTTTGTGGTTTACTAATTGAAAATATATTATTTACTCCGATGATTGACTCGACCAGGAAACTTACTATTCTGAATATGATTTATTTAGTCAATCAACTTCAACTTTACAAACTGATTGTTGAATTACAACACAATATGTCAACACAGCTAACAAAACGAGGTCGAATATCATGATCCAATCAAGTAAGAAAAGAAAACGAGTCCGCTGATATGGCAATGTGTAAACATATTTACAATAATCAATATTTGAAATAATATTTGCAATATTCATTGCAGGAATATATATATATATATATATATATATATATATAATAGTAATAATAATTAAATGACAAAATCACTGCAAAGAAAAAGAGCAATTACAGATGTTATAAGATAAGTTTCAAAATTGACTGGGTCGAGGAATAAATTGGTGATATTGTTAAATATGAATTAAACTCTATAAATTTTTATTTTATTTTAAAAGATATTTATATTCGGATAGAGTTTTTGGTATTGACCCAATGGATTATTATACAAATTTCAATTTGGTGTTATATAATATTTTGTGAAAATTAGGTTAACATGTTAATAATGAGTTATTGAAAGAGATTAGTTAAGATTAGAATAATTATTGAAAAAAAAAATGTTCAATTTCATGTTTTGCATAATGATAATTATGAGCAGCCATGTAAATTAAATGGTTAGTGAATCCAAGATTTACTTAGCATATCTTTTAAATTTAGGTGAATAAAGGTATTTATTAAGAGTTACTGGCCACCACAAATTATGCAACTATTTGCATAAATTTAGAGAGAAGTAAAATGTAAATATGTAGATTTACTGAGGTTATAAGTAGATTAACCAATATTGGAAAGAAAAAAGAGATTAAATGTACAAGCTATTAATATTTAAATAACTACATACTACATGAAAAATTAAACATATTCTCTACAATTTGAGAATGTCTCATTGATTCTTACATATATGGGCAACAATTAGGGCATGTGTATTACATGTATATTATTTTCCCAAGTTTAAGTATCTGCCATATAACTAATTGGGTTAAATAGCATATTGTGAAAAGCTTATTCATATATATATATTACCCTTAAACAAATCATTAAATTCCATATAATAGGTATATAATTAATATTTTGAAATTTTAAATATCATTAGCAATGTGTGCATGCTATAGAATTGAATTATTTCGAGTCTGCACATTCTTCATTCCCAAGAACTTACAAATTTTCCAATTTCTCATTCATATACAACCACCTCATATTCCATGAGGAGAGATCCTTTCTTCATAGATCATACTTCTCAATAAGGAATTTTATTACCTGCAACCATATGACATGACTTCAAAACATCTAGTGTCAGCATATAAATATATACATACCTCATACCTTTTTCCCTTGAGTTATCCTATAGCAATTTCTATAGAATGAAGAGCTTCATTCCCTTGGCCTACTCCATCAATATGTCATCACATCCCAGAATTATGTTTCCATGATGACTTATTTCCATTAGTAATGTTATCAGAGAGGTTTTCCCGGAGCTGATTCACCAAGAGATCCTAACATACCTTTTATCATGATGCTATAATATACATTTCTTCCTATCGTACTATTTTACAACCAACATAAATCTCTTAAAGGAGAAGATGATCTCAATCATAGTAGAGATCCCTTGCTTCTTCTTGCTTAGATTTCTTTGCATCTAGTTCTTTCCTCACTTCTGAGATATGGGCTTCTTCCCTTTTCCTCTTGTCCTTGTCAGATTTAGGACGATCTCTTTTATAATTCCCAAGTTCATTACATCCAAAGCATCGTACGTTTTCCATATTCCTTCTTTTATTCTGAGGGCCAAATTTTCCGAATCTTCCTTTCTTCTTGTAAGTGGCTACAAAGGCTTGATTCCCTTCACTTGGTCCTGTGTCAAATTTGGCTTTTAGTCTTGTTTCCTCTATTTTACATAGAGACCATAAATCATGGAATGGAGTGGCTTCTTTCTTCCCGTAAAAACTTGAAGTGAATTTTCCCCATTCCTCTGGTAGAGCATTCAGCACCACTGTAGTCATGTCAGTGTCGGACATAGTTGATCTCTTATTTCAGAAATTCTCATAAAGCATGAGGTGATTCCCTCTTCCCTTAGCCATTTCATTTTATATAGTTCTTGTCTCAGAGAGATTGCTTCTCCTGCAGTACTCAAAAAGAATAGCTCTACCAGTTTCTCATATATTTCTTTAGAAAAAATTAGTTTTGATACATAGGGGATGAGTGAGTCCTTGATGGATTCTATGAGAATTCTCTGGGCTCTGATTTCTCCCTTCATGTAATTGGCATGAGCTATAGTATCTTCTTTTGGTGGTTAAATTTTCGATCCATCAATGTAGTCCATAACTTCGTCTTCAATTAGATTCAAATTTGTCCTCTTCTTCCATGCGCTAAAGTTTGATGACCCAACCAGCTTGTTGCTTTATTTACAATAAGTCATCTTGAAAGATTTAAGTAAGGTCATAGATACTTACTTGAGTAAAGTGGCTTGTAGCTTCCTTGATGATGACATAGTTAGGAGCTTCTTCTAAGATAGAAATATTCAATATAGGTGTTCTTGGATCCTTGATGGTAAAGGATATCTTCAGAAGTTGAAGTTCTCCTTCTAAAAATGTCTTGATTATGAATCTTTGATGGCAAACTTTTCAACCCAAACTTTGATCTTCGCTTCCTGGAGTGTCTCCTTTGTCAAGCAGCCCTTGAGATTAGCACCTTAGCTTTGATCCCATGTTGAGAATTTGGAGTGTTGGTGTTTAATACAAATTCTCTTCTTGATAATTACTTGTGAGATTACTTGAGTTACTTATTTCTTCCCTTTGTTATATTATTAAATATTTCATCAAGTCAATTATCAAAAGACACGAGACACAAGAATTAGGCTCCTAGAGCCAGGGAAAAATCTCTCCCTCTTTGAGAGGAAAACCCACAAGAAATTCTTCTTACAGATTTCAGATGATGAGTACCATGACCCAGACTTAGAACCTTGACCTATTTATGCATCCAAGACCTTGTCCTTGCTTCTTTGATGTCCTTCAATGCTGGTCCTTCTTCTCTTCGCCAAGGTGCACTTTTATACACTAGTACGTTCTTTGAACCTTTGGTTGAAACTTCCGTTGATATATATAATATGTAATGATTAAAGTAAATCACATATTTACTTTCCTTCTTTCTTCTCCTTTCCAATAGCTTATTTTCTTTGTAAACCACTGTCTCAATGAACTTGAGTTAGATGCCAATATCATAATTCAGCAACAACTTCTCTTTAGAATATTCTGCAAGATATCTTTGAACAAATCTGCACTTGAATGCTTCTCTTATACTTGGACAAGTCTGTACTTCAGAATGATCAAATGTTCATGCGTATACCCTTTAAACAGATCTGCAATTCAGGATGCTCATGATCAAGCATATAGACAAATCTGCGCTTCAGTAATGTGCTGTAGCTTTGGATGATCTGAATAGTAGCACCTTATGACCCGTACTACAACACTATTGTTTAACATATAAACACTTCAAAATTCACACTGAAAGCCCATCAATAAATCCACACTAAATCTTACCACAGGAATCCGCAAACTATTCCAGATTATCCCCACTGTTTTCTTATCTTAAGTCCGCACCTTGGTTCAAAGAGATCCACACTTTTTGTCCTTTTCTACGAAGGCTACAGGGGTATTTATAGTTTTTTTCCCCTGTATATAAGCCAAACCTTACTAGGTGAACCGGTGTGACTATTTGGGAGCCGAAATGACTATTTAGGAGGCTGAATTCTCCAGTTGTTTGAAGGCTAACTTGACACATTATTTAGGCTTGTCTATCAGTGTTGTATGAGGGCTAAATAATAGCCATTCTTCCATGGTTTCTAGACTTGGTCTTGGAGCATTTCTATATCCTTCATACATGACACTTTTATATTTATATCAAGATGACAAACCATAGATAGACATCAAGAAGAAGTCTATTTAAAATCTAATAAAATCTTGCTCATGAAACCCATGAAGCAAGTACAAAATACATTTTATTATCTTTGTCTTCTTCTTTACATAGAATACATAATTACATATTCAATATGAAGACCGACCTAGTTACACTTTTCAACAAGCAACACTAGTTGAGATAGCAAATAAGAGAGGTGAGAACTAACAATTCTGGAGCACAAATAGAGAAGGAAAGAAGAAAAATTTGACAATGCTAGTGTTGAAATGGGGAATGCAATAGACGAGTGGAAGCAAACATTGGAGAAATGGTTGGAGATGTGATCCCATAGCTGCAATCTATAGGATGCGAAAACCAAGACCAAAGTCCCTAATAGGAAAAGGAGAGGCATGGTGATTGGTCCCATCCAAGGAGAAGCCATCTCAGGTCGGGCCATGCTTGAGAAGATGACCTAGAGAGACCCATTAGTTGTGATGTAACTTAGGAAAGTGGAAAATAAATGAAACAAAGACACAGGATATAGGAGGAGGACTTCCCCAAGTTGATTAGGAAGTAAAGAAGTATAAAGGAGAAAGGGTGCATGAGTAAAAGTATGAATGGGGACGTGATTGCATGAAAGAGCTCAGCTATCTCAGGTACCATCACAGGAGAAAAGAGATTTGCTTGGTTGTGTTTAGTGTTGCCACAAGACTAATAAGCTATGTTGCGGGTATGTATGTAGTGACTAAAGAGATACAAAGAGGCCGAGAGGTTTAGGTATGTGGTAGAGATGTAAAAGATGCCGACATCTATGGAGATAAGGTTCTAGGTGATAGAAGGGTTGTTCAAGGGTTTGAACAACTGTCTTTGTGCCCTAGTCAGGGCTTCCCTCAAAGGCACACTGCCCTTAAGAGTCTGCTCAAAAGTTTGATATGTTTTGCTCTGATTTTTTGTGCATAGAAGAGAGGACAAAGACCCTAAGAAGGAGACGTACGAACTGTAATTTAAGAAAAAAATTATGGGTGTATTGCAAAAATATTCTACGCATATGTCTCTCCTAAAGTGGGCTACATCTAGCCTCAGGTGGTTGTACAAAAGTGCAAGTTTATACGTAAAGTATAAGGCTAATACAATGAAGGAAAATAGAGTTAACGTGGAGCATATTCATTGGAAGGGAGAGTTGCACTGGAGTGGTTGGATAAGTCTTTCCAAAGGTCTTAGGACAACAAATTTCAGATTCCCTAGTGCTATCAACAAGAAGCAGAAGTGTGAAAGTTAAGAGGGTATTTTTATGGAGCCCTAGTGTAGTGATCAAGGTGCAAGCTTGGTACTATTAAGAACGCAGTTTGATGGAGCCCTAGAAGACCTCATGTACATTGTTCATTGGAGGAGATAATGAACTGTTAGGAGGCATATTTGTGAGCCCTAGCTTACTGGGTTGCAGAAGGGTAAACTCAGTCATAAGAGAGCAAATTGTAAAGAACCTAAGAACGTGATACTTTGGAGCAGTGAAGGACATTGTTCATTGGCAAACCACGGAGCTAATGTTCAATCATCTTGCAACATCCAAGAGTGGTTGATAGTAGCAGATTAATGGCTAGAGATCCAAGCATTCTAATGTTGCAGAAGTTGCAGTGATCAACAAAAGAGGAGGCAAAGTACTTGCCAAATGTGTTCAAGGTACGTGGACTAAAAGGATTGTTATGTAAACCTTCATCAAACAGGTCAAGTGTACATTGTTCATGGAAATATTGGTGGTCATAGTTGTTGACACCAAGCCCTAGTTGTGTCTTGTAGCAAGATTCTATGTAAGGGCCATGATCCATGGTATGGGAGCCCACAGAATTTTGTATTAAAGTTTGTATATAACAAGTAGTGGTTTGAAAATTTGTCATGTGTACTAGTGGATTCACTATTATTTGTTATTCCACTATGCAAATTGCTTGTGTTGTCGCATTGGAGCATGTTTGTGATCTTGATCTTAGACTCAAACCTGATTCTTCAGTGTCGTGGAAAAGTCAACAGGATATCCACATTATACTAGCCATTGGAAATGTCCAAGCCCTCATTCAAGTAACGTTGTGCAAGAAAAGTGGAAAGATTTAATTCCTAAGCACTCAAGATAATTTTTCAAACAATTCAAGCCATTCTTTGGTGGAACATTTTACGCTTAGGTCAATTCAGGCCTCCTTTTGTCAAATCGAACCTTTTATTGGTGGGACATCTCACCTCATTTGAGGGATTTAAGTAATGCAACGAAAAAAATGTAATCTTAGTTAGTTTTCAAGCATATTGTGGATGAAAAGTCACTTGTTTTTTGAAGCAAAATTGTTGAGAGCCTCGTCTATAAATAGAGAACTCTCTCTCCTTTGCAAATCATTGTGAATTGTTGAGGTCATTTTGCCATAATCTGAAAAATTTTCATGAAATCTTTGGTGTTTATCCTGAATTTTATCTTTCTTGGTTGATTTCAAATATTCCTAAGGAAATTTGCAAAAAACTAAAGAATACTACACAGGCTAACTAGATTGATCGATTTGAACATCAACTTTGCAACCTTTAGAGGGATGTCTATGGTTTTATTCATACATCTCTCTTGTTGATGTAAGGTAAAGTGTCTTCTCTTTGTTGTGCCATGCCTTGGTGCTCCCCACCAAGGGTTTCAGTTTATTTTGCATCATAATTGAGCTATTGGTTAACAGATTTTCCCTAAGTGGAATCCTTTCTAGTAGGGCTTGATTTCAAAACTTTTTCTTGATTAGGTTTGAGGTGGTTTAACTTCTAGTGTTCCACCTCTAGCCATAATCCACAAGCATTGATCAACAAAATTAAGACGAGCATCAATTTGACCCCATAGTGCTAGCGGAAATAAGCCACACTCCTTACAATTAGCCATCTCTTTTTACAAAATTCTGCAATTGCCTTTAATTTTTATTATTAAAAAGCTTAAGAATAGAAAAAAATACATAAAAAATAAAATATAGAGAAATATCAGCATCAAAGATAAAAATTGATCCAAAAATTTTCTTCACTTTTATGTCTAGATAAGATTTGACTAGTTACATTTTGATTCTAGACTCATTTTTTAGAACAGTGTGCCACATTAAATATCTAAGAAAGATAGTGCCCCCTCTCCTTTCTTGCATTTAATGTTGATATAACAAATGTGCAATTGTGGAATGGTTTTGGAGATTTTAGAAATCGGATTTTATCTTCAGTAATTATAGCTCAAGTATTAGTAAAATCCCTTGGATTGAGATACATCAAAAGTTGATTCTAACCCTTCTAAACCCTAGCAACATTTCTAAAGTTTTTTAATTGAATATCACTCACCTTTGGAAGTGTTTTCTGTTGTCCTCACCTCCATCATTTTATTGTTTGTAAGCTTTTGTCATCCTAATACTTTTGGTGATGTTTTTGTAGTTTGGGATATCCCCTATGGCATTTTAGGAGTTGCCCAAAAGTGAGAGGAGAGTCAGATTAGATGACATTAGGTGCTTAGATGACAAAGAAAAATCAAGAAAAGGCAAAAGGAAAATAAGATAGGGAGGCAAAACAAAGGACGAGGCAACTCATGTACCCACGATTTCTCCCTCCTACACCTATATACCGAAATAATCATCATTTCCATCCTTGAACCCATGGAATTTGGCCTTGCGACCCCTGTGTTACTATCCTTTCATCATCATTCACTTGACACCTATCAATTAAAATCTGTATCAGGGACCTGTCTTTTCACTTGACACCTGTCAATTAAAATATGTATCAGGGACTTGTCTTTCCCCTTAGGGACTGCGAACACCTAATAGGGTTGTTTATTACCCACTCCTACATAGGGAGGTAACACTAAATTTAGAAAGGAAGCCCACTATGAGGTCTCAATGTGCCCTTGATAAACAAGCTTGGTTCACTTAGAAGTACCAAAGAATTATTGTACCTAATTGTGAGGATGCGCATTGGATACTATAGTAATTAGCAGGTGGTTTCATCATGGGTTGGGCAACTTAAGTGGGGCCCATGTCCACCAGAGGACCATATTGACACCCCTGGGTGAAGCGTTGAGAGTCATGGGACTCCCATCATGTGTAGAGCATCATTCCATGCCATGGGCGCCCTCAACACCTTCAGTAGTCTACTCATTTCCCTACATATTGTTGATGTTTGGTAGCATCGGAAGTGCTCTAAGCCCTAAATTTTGTGGAGAGGCTTAGACATTGGTATTCCAAAGAACCCAAAAACCGTTTGTGAAAATTCCACTCGGTTCATGTTTTATTGAAAAAACTAATTATTTTAATGGGGACCCTAATTCTAACTTATGGAAATTAAATAATTAAAATGTATTAATAAAACAGAGTGGGAATGATCTAGAAAACAAAGATCAAGTCATGTTATAATCTTAGTCGTTGATTGGAGATCTAATCTCGGTCGTTGATTTCTCAACGAGAAGACTATAAAGGAAGGCTTGAGGGTCATTTGGAAAGACACACTGAGTGAATCAAGTGATCAAATTATTCTAATGGAGCAAGTGATCGGACGAAGATTCCTCGTGCAGAGAGGGGTAGAGTAGCTTCCAGAGAGATATTTTCTCATTCGGAGAATCATCAACAGAGAGAGGTAGAGAGAATTCGAGCATAACCAACGCAGAGCCAGTGCAGAGCCACGCAGAGGTTGCGCAGTGGCTCAGAGGGTTCTCGAGATTTAGCTGTTGGATTAGATCGAGAAGCCGAGAGTCGGGGTGTGAGACCAGGAGGCCAAGATCTGAGACTCTGAGAGTCAGATCGATCCTTTGCTGGGGTGACGCAGTGCTTAGAGGAGGTGATGCAAGGCCTACGTAGTGACTGTGCAGAGACCTCCAGGGGCAGCTCTTTTAGTGTCCGGATCAACCGAATTTTCCAATGATTTAGTGAGGTAAAGCTCAAATTATTTCTGCCAGTGTTTCTCTCTCTGCAACTGAATAACGCTTGAGGTATTCAGTGATGTATTCAGAAATTTCTACTTCTTAATAATAGAAAACCTAAAATCTATTGCACCAGTTTTCCCGCATTGGGTTTTTCCAGGGACTTAGTCCAAAATAAAGGTGTCCTATGTGTGAATGATTTCTTACTCGGTTTCCTTGTTTCGGAATCATATGTAATTAAGTGTAGGTTGCTTCAGTAGTTTACTACAATAATTCATGATGCACTCTTAATTAATTTTGTAAATGTAATTTACATAATAGGAGAAGTAAACTTAGATAGTTGCAGTAGGATTCATAAGATTGTCAGATCTAGGAATTTTCACATAGTATCAGAGCATTTGATGTGAAACAAGAAGAGAATATTTGAACATTGAAGTGAAAGCCAAATTTCTGCAACAGCAGCAGATCGAATCCCTAGAGGGATTGCGTAGTTGTAGCCAGAACGGCTGAAGTTTTGAGGTTGTCTCTTTCTAAGTGAGTCGACAAAGAGGCAGGATTTCCAGTTCAATATTTTTTTGAGGCAGAGGGAGCAGTGCAGAGTCTTCATGCAAAGCTAGAGGGACGTAGTTTTTCTGCAAGCATTTGTTGGGCAGAGAAGCGTCAGAAGAAAGAAAAGAGCACATAGCAAGGAATTCTTCCTCAATGAGTTCCTAGCTAAGGAATCCAACATTTTTCCAGGATCTGGGCAACAAATCTACGAACTCCACAAGGAGTGTGTTAGCCCGCTTAGTGTTGTGCAAAGGAGGAAGAAGAGGGAGCAGTTCAACAATTTTCAACTGAGATGGCATCTCATAGTCTTAGAGATCAGGACCGGTTGGAGGGTTCCTCCAACAAGGTAATCTAGAAGGAAAGGATCCAATTCCTTCTGGATGAATATGATATCAAGACGTTCATGGTGAATGTGGTTGTTGTACCTTCAAATCCAGATCAACTTAAGAAGTACAGTTCCGATATGGCAAAGGCCAAGAGGATGATCTTTGATGGTGTCAAGGATCACATAGTCTCTCATGTAGCTAGCAAGAACATCGCCAGGGAGATGTGGGAGGCCTTGTCCTTGTTGTACGAAGGAAATTCCAAGCAGCAGAAGATGTACTTGGAGTAGAAGCTCTGGATGATCCAAATGTAGAAAGGGGAGCGCATTGCTTCATTCCTTACGAGACTTCAGGAGATTCGAGACCAGCTGGCAGTCGTGGGATCCAGCCCATCTTCGGTAACTATGGTGAGGCTAGCCCTTAACGCAGTCATGGAGGAGTGGAAAGCTTTTGTCCAAAGTATTTTGGGCAGGGCTACGCTTCCTAGTTGGGAGCAGATGTGGTTAGCACTTCAGGAGGAAGAGTTGAGGAATGATCTAGTCCAGTGCAAGCTTGATGGTAGTAGTGGGAGCGAATCTAAGAAACCGAAGGAGGAAGATAATGCATCCCTCGCATTGAAATGGAAGCAAGGGCAACAAGGACAAAAGAGAGATGTCTTGAAGGTGAAATGATTCAGATGTAGTGATATGTGCCACTTTTCATCACAATGACCTTTGAAGAAAAAGGACAAGGATGAGAAGCACGATCCAAAAGTGGCAGCCACAAAGATTGAGCAGGACTAGTTCGCCATGAGTGCCCATGCTTCTCCAGGTGAGAAGTGGGTGATATTGAATTGTAGTTCACTTCAAACTTCAGTTAGGCAGGATCCTTGAGGAGCCCACCTCATGGATCATTACCTTGCTATGGGAGCCCATATTTGGAGTAGCGTGGTGAAGGAGTCTTCAATGGGAGCCGAGCAGAGATGGAGCGATCGTTGCAGTAGGTAGCAGCACCTATTTTTGGAGTAGCACAAAGCATAGCAACAACAGCGCAGTGCACAGGAGTGCAGCACAGTGCAAAGTAGTGTTGTGCAGTCGATCAGAGGGACAATGCAGTAGTTATCAGCAGTCAAAGTCTTCAGCACCGAGGTGCATCCACTGAACACTTGTTCAGTCTTTGGTTGATTTCAATTGTTTCTCTCAGCAGCTAAGTTGCAATGCAGATGCAGTGTTACCAGTGGCAGTGTTAGTAGCATAGTAGATGCAACAATTGAGAGGGAGTTGTAGAATAGATGCAGCAGTGGAAGTGGCAGTGTCATGGGTTGCAGTACAATTACAGTAGCCGCACGAAGTTGTTGGACAACTTTTCAGACATCACCAGCGCAGAGGATGCTTCAAGGTCAGGGAATTATATAATAGGCATATTGTTAGAACACTTTCCTCGCTAAGAGGGAGTGTTTATTTTTGGTAGCATCGGAAGTTCTCTAAGCCCCAAATTTTGTGGAGAGGCTTAGACACTGGTATTCCAAAGAACCCAGAAACAGTTTGTGAAAATTCCACTCGGTTCATGTTTTATTGAAAAAAATAATTATTTTAATGGGGACCCTAAGTGTAACTTAGGGAAATTAAATAATTAAAAGGTATTACTAAATAAAATTGAGAATGATCTAGAAAACAAAGATCAAGTCATGTTATAATCTTAGCCATTGATTGGAGATCTAATCTCGGCCATTGATTTCTCAATGAGAAGACTATAAAGGAAGGCTTGAGGGTCATTTTGAAAGACACACCGAGTGAATGAAGTGATCAAATTATTCTGACGGAGAAAATGCTCAGACGAAGATCAAATCTAAGTGATTCCAGCACAGAGATCGGTGGAGTAGCTTTCACAGAGAAAGATTTTCTCAGCCGAAGAATCATCAATAGAGAGAGGCAAAGAGACATCCAACATAGTTGGCGCAGAGCCAGACAGGATGACGCAAAGCTAGCACAAAGCCATGCAGGGCCATGCAGGGCTATGCAGAGGCTGCACAATGGCTGAGAGGGTTTCTGAGATTTCTCTGTCAGATCAGATCCAAAAGCTGGGAGCCAGGGTGTGAGATCGGGAGGCCAAGATCTGAGACTCCAGGAGTCAGATCGATCCTTTGCTGGGGTGACGCAGTGCTTAGAGGAAGTGAAGTAGGGACTATGCAGAGGCTACACAGAGACCTCCAGGGGTAGCTCTTCCAGTGTATGGATCAACTATATTTTTCAGTGATTAAGTGAGGTAAAACTCACAATTCTTTCTGCCAGTATTTATATCTCTATAACTGAATAACCCTTGAGGTATTCAACGATGTATTCAGAAATTTCTACTGCTTAATAATACAAACCGTCAGATCTAATATACCAGTTTTCCAGCATTGGGTTTTTCCAGGGACTTAGTCCAAAATAAAGGTGTCATATGTGTGATTGATTTCCTGCTCAGTTTCCTTGTTTCAAAATCATATTTAATGAAGTGTAGGCTTCTTCAGTAGTTTACTTCAATAATTCATGATGCATTCTAAATTAATTCTATAAATGTAATTTACATAGTAGGAGAAATAAACTCAAATAGTTGCAGTAGGATTCCTAAGATTGTCAGATCTAGGAATTTTCACACATATTTCACGAGATGATTTTCTTGGACCAATGTGCCCTGGTTGGCTTAGGATTATATGGCCCAGAGGAGGTTTCTATCATTCCTTCAGTCATGGGAGGGCAAGTACCTTCGCGAAATCCCTCAATATTGGAGCATTACAGTCTATTATATCATCAAGGGACCCATGAGACCAGTTTGTGTGCCCCAAACTCACTTTGGGGCCCCACATGATAACTTGCATGGAGCCATCCCCTTGTTCATGATTTATGGAGCCCTCTCACACACTTTGGCACCAAGAGGACTCAACGTGGCCATCCAACGAGCTTACATCAGCATGATGTCATCAATTTGGCTAGCATTTGGATGGTTATTTCATAATTTGTAAAAGCTACTTGGTCGGCTTGTGACCAAGGCATGCATTTTGCACATTTTTATAATGTTAGGGTCCTTGGGTTAATAAATCGACCAACTACATGTCATATAATAAAACTCAACTTCATTTGTATCGGAACATCATTACACTTGGGAATTTCGACCTTCTTGGAAAATCCGAACTTTTTTTTTTTTTATTAGTTATTGAATGTCTTGGATGCATTTTGATATTTTGAGCTGAAATCCAATTTTCTTTGGAGCTATCTCTTAATTTGTGGAAGGATATATCATATTGTCATCTTGTAAGTGTCTCTTGTTGAAATTTCATTCTTGAAAAATGTCTAATGTATCGAATTGTTGCTACCAGATTAATGTTATATTTTGCCATAATTGTTGAAGATTTATTTTAAAAGCAATCTGGTTGGCAATTTCACATGTTACTCATAGCATGACATGTGATGAATGTTCCTAATGGATGAAATTTTGTTTTCCTCCATAAAACTCCATAAAGTTTGAGTAGGTAATTGTTCAGGGTTGGTAGCTAGGGCATCAGATCTTGACCTCCTTAAAGATATTTATGGAAAATTTGAAGCATCTAGGAGTCCATAAGCCCAAAGAAGAAGGCACTAGTCCAATCTATTTCGTTATCAAATGCTTCTTTCTCCATATTTTCTTCTCCCAAAGTTTTGCTCCCCTCTTCCTGGACGACTTGCTTAGGGCATAGAGCGAAATTCTCTAGCCAGTGAAAGGGTGGATTCTAGGATCATAGACTTTAAGCTTGGGGTCTTAGCAAAAAGTCCTCAAAGTTTGACAAGCATCCCTTGTGTTCTCATCCATAAAAACTCTTTCCAAATGTGTGTCCTAGAAGGGAAACCTTAGTTTGCATTTCTTTCACTTCGAGACTTCTTCGAGGGTTATATGAGCTTAGCATTCATTGGGAAAAATCATAAGAAGCCCTTTCTTCTCCTTGCCTTGATCGCGTGAGTAACTTTAAACACGATAATTCACAAAACCCTATATCTTGTGCAACTTTCTTCTAGGTCTCTAAAAGGGAGCGAAAACCCTTTTCAAGTGCCATAATATCACATAGAGCTTCACTTAAGAAGTCCTGCCTCATCACCTAGTACCTCAAACCCTAAAACATCAATTAAAGGTGATTGTTTATCTACCAGGACTCCTATCGATGAAATTCCATAAAGAGCATGGGACACTGGCTATAATGACAGTGGGACATTGTCCCATTGTTATCACTTAGTCTAGCTCTTTGATTCTTAGGCTTTCCCTCCCTAGGGCCTGCTATATTTTGTGTTAACACAACCTACAACATAAAAGTAAATGGCTTGCCACATACAAGGAGGCGATAACAATAGAAAATATCAATGAAGGCTAAGAAGCGAGTGAACATGAGAAGAGGAGAAGGAAGGAGAGGAGGCAAAGATAGGGATAAATGGGTGGAGGAAAGAGAGATCAAAGTTACTTAAGCCAGGACCAAAAAAATGAACCAAAAACTCAAGAGCGGACAACAATAGAGATGAAAAACTAAAGCCAACAAGTAAGAGGTAGCAACACGAGTTGAGATAGAAAATAAAAGAGGTGAGAACTGACAACTACGGAGCACAAACACTGAAGAAAAGAAGAAAACATTGATAGTGCTAGTGTTGAAATAGGGAATGCAATAGAAAAGTGGAAGCAAGCATTGGAGCAATGGTTGGAGATGTGATCCCATAGCTGCAGTCTATAGGACACGACAACCAAAGTCCCTAATAGGCAAAGGAGAGGCATGGTGATTGGTCCCATCCAAGGAGAAGCCATCTCAGGTCGGGCCCTACCTAAGAAGATGACCTAGAGAGACCCATTAGTGGTGATGTAACCTAGGAAAGGGGAAAAAAATGAAACAAAGAGAGAGGATTAGGAGGAGGACTTCCCCGAGTTGATTAGGAAGTAAAGAAGTATGAAGGAGAAAGGGTTCATTAGTAAAAGTATGAATGGGGGTACTATTGCATGAAAGAGCTGAGATATCTCAGGTACCAGCACAGGAGAAAAGCAGTTTGTTTGGCCATGTTCAATGTTTCCATAAGCCTAATAAGCTAGGTTGCACGTCTGTATGTAGTAACTAAAGTGATACAAAGAGGCTGAGAGGTTTAGGTATGTGGAGATAACATGCTAGGTGATGGAAGGGTTTTTCAAGGGTTTGAACAACAATCTTTGAGCCCTAGTCAGGGCTTCCCTCTATGGTATGTTTCCCTTAAGGGTCTACTCAGACGTATGATTATTTATGCATAGAAGAGAGGGAAAAGACCCTAAGAAGGAGACATATTGATTGTGATTTGAGCTGTAAATTCTAGGTGTATCGGAAAAATATTCTACACATACGTCTCTCCCGAAATGGGCTGCATCCAACCTCAGGTAGTTGTATAGAAGTGCAAAGTTATGCGCAAAGTATACAACCAATACAATGAAGGAAAATAGATTTAATGTGGAGTAGATTCATTGGAAGGGAGAGTTGCGTTGGAGTGGTTGGATAAGACTGTCCTAAAGGGCTTAGGAAAACAGATTTTAGAAGCCCTAGTGCTATCAACAAGAAGCAAAAGTGTGACAGTTAAGAGGGCAGTTTTTTGAAGCCCTAGTATAATGATCATGTAATATCCCATTTCGGGGATATCTCTAAAACATAACAAACTCTAACCAGAGATGGACTGGGAGGGCGTTTACCAGATATTTCACCTCTGAGAAGAGGGTGAGATCTGGAGGCTACCTGGCCCTTTCTAGACTCTGTCTAAGAGTATGAGATAAACACACCAAGTGGTATAGAACTAGAATGCCCGAAAATATATAAAGATAACAGTACAGTAGACATACAATAGCATAGAAAGAATGTATGACAAATCATACAGAAATATAGAGAGATAATGCTTAGCCATTTTATTAGACTAAGAAATATAATGAAGTACAATAGGTGATCAGAGTGATGGCACCTAGACTTGCTCAAGGCAAGTGAAGAAATACTCTCAGAATAACCAGGGAAATGGCTGCTCTCTGAACTGCATCCCAGCTACTGGAAAACTGCCGTGTAGCTGCTACTGCTGAAATGAACTGATGACTAGGGCTATTCCCCTTGCCGGAATGAGTGAAAAGCTGGAATCCTCCTCTACTCACCAATCTCGGCAAAACCCAAAAATCATATCAGAAATGGCTGACCCCTGAAAAACACCCCCTTGGGGAATTACGCTGGCCTCCAACTACTGCTGAAATGAATTGATGACTAGGGTTGTTCCCCTTGCCGGAATGAGTGAAAATCTGAAATCCTCCTCTACTCACCAATCTCGGCAAAACCCAAAAATCATATTAGAAATGGCTGACCCCTGAAAAACACCCCCTTGGGGAATTATGCTAGCCTCCAAGGCTCTGCACAGAGGCTGAATAGGAATGAATTAAATACGGCCTCACACTCCACCAAAATCCTCCCAAAGGCAAAGGCTAATCCTTTGCTCAATCTCCCAGCTCAAAACCCCTACAAGAATCCCAATCCGGAGCTCCTCCTGGATGGACTGCATCCTCCCTCTCAATGGCTGTGCAGTCTCTTTGAATGCTTGGCTCCGCAACAAAAACCAAACACCAAACCTCCCGCAAAATGCTGAAGAAACTACCTTGCCCGAGCAGGCACTCGAAGCCCCCCAGGGCTAAGGGCGAGATCTTCGATCGGAGGCACTCAACGCACTAAACCGTGCTGCAGACAGGCTAAACAGCCAGCGTGCTCAAGAAGTCAAAACGACCAGCTTAATATCATCAACAACGAATCAATGAAATGAGGAGGCTCCTCCCTCTTTTATAACGTTGGCCTTCCTCCAAACCCTAAGGCCCATATCCTCAACGTAGCCTCCCTCTTGCCACGTGCTCCTCCTCATCTGCGCAGTCTCTCCTAGTGCATACGTGGCCCCCCTCTCTATGTGGTGCTTGGCCCCCCTTGGCTCCCTTTAAGTCACAACGTTGTGCTACTAGGGAGTGGGTTTTATTCCAAAAGTGAGTTAGACCCTCTCTACTCACCTTTTTATTTATTAATAAACTATAGATGGCAAAATTGAGCAAAATCGAATATTCCAATTAGCCACTACTAATTAGGAATATTATAGTCCCCCCCGGAAAAATGTTGCTTGTCCTCAAGCAACTGAAGTGATGGATGCTGCAAAATTTTCTCACTCTCCCAAGTGGCATCCTCATCCGGAAAATTCTTCCACCTCACCAAGAATTCCCGGACTGTCCTGCTCCGTAGCTGCCTCTCCCTGGTATCAATAATAGCCTCTGGCTGCAACACCAAATGCCCCTCATCATCCGTGGGTGGTAGCTCATCTGTCACTATCACCTACTGCCCCAGTGCCTTTTCAGGCATGATACAAGAAAAACATTATGAATCTTGCTACCTTGGGGCAGCTCCAACTCATATGCAACCTGCCCAATCCTGCGTATCACCCTGTATGGCCCGTAAAAGCGGGGCTTGAGCTTCTTAGCTCCCTTCTGCTTTAGTGATGACTGTCGGTATGGCTGTAATCGTAGGTAGACCAATTCCCCTACCTCAAATTGTCTCTCCACCCGACCTCTGTCAGCGTACAGCTTCTGCTGGTTTTGTGCTATAGCCATATTATCCTTGAGAGCTCGGAGAATGTCCTAACTCTCTTGGATCCAAATCTTGGCTCTATGAGCCTTGCTAGCACCGAAAATCACATCAGCAAAAGATAAAGAATGATACCCATACAAAGCATAAAATGGTGACATACCAATGGACATGTGATGAGTAGTGTTGTAGCAGTACTCCCCCAGATGCAACCACTTCAGCCATGCTCGCTGCTGCCCACTGACATAGTTACGCAAGTAGCCCTCCAGCCACTTGTTAACTATCTCTGTCTGTCCATCCGTCTGTGGGTGATAGCTGGTACTTGGTGTCAACTCCATCCCCACCAACTGGTAAAGCTCCTGCCAAAATCCTCCCATGAAGCGGTTGTCCTTGTCACTGATGATGGTCTTAGGAAGACCATGTAGCCTGAAAACCTCTCTGAAGAACAGCTCAGCCACCTGTGCTGCTGTGTAGTGCGCGGATATGGCGAAAAAATGTGCATACTTTTTCAGTCGATCAATGACGACAAAGATACAATCCTTGCCCTACACCATGGGCAACCCTGTGATGAAGTCCATCGAAATACTCTCCCATTTCCCCTCCAGAATGGGAAGAGGCTGCAATAACTCTGCGGGATGGCTCATCTCCCCCTTGTTCCTCTGGCAAACATCGCACTCCCTGATGTGCTGGAGTACGTCCTCCTTGAGGCCCTTCCATGAGAACCTCTCTCTAATGGCCCTGTAGGTTTTGGTAAACCCTTGATGGCCGGACAAAGGTGAATCATGAGATGCCTGAAGTATCTTCTTCTTGAGCTGAGATCCCTCAGTCAAGAATATCCGGTCCCTGTAGTAGATGATCTCATCGACCACCCTGTACCTATCATACGCCACATGTCCATCCAGAACCTCACATGCAAATCTGTCCTTGGAGTACTCAACTAAGAGTCGAGCCCTCCAATATGTATCCAAGCTCATAAGAGACAACGTGGCTGGTCTACATGAAAGGGCATCTGCTACCATGTTGTTCTTACCATTGACATATTCAATGTCAAATTCATATGCTTGGATCTTACTGATCCACTTCTGTTGCCTCTCCTGTAGCTGCTTCTGCTCCAAAAAGAACCTGAGGCTATTGTGATCAGTCCTCACCCTGAACCTGTTCCCCACCAAATACTGCCGGAATTTGGCCAATGCATGCATAATGGCCAACATCTCCTTGTCATATATAGAATACAACCTCTCGTGTGGAAGGAGCTTCCGGCTCTCAAAGGCTATAGGGTGTCCTCCCTGCATCAATACTGCGTCGATCCCCTCTCCCGACGCATCACACTCCAAAACAAATGGCTGCGTAAAATCCGGCAATGCAAGCACTGGGCAGCTACTCATCACCTCCTTGAACCTGTCAAAGGCTCACTGCGCTGTATTCGACCAACTGAATGCCCCCTTCTTCGTCAAATCTGTAAGGGGTGCAGCAAGCTATGAGAAACTCTTGACGAACTTCCTGTAATAAGTACATATGCCAATGAATCCTCGAATTTCCGTCACGTTCCTCGGTTCCGGCCAATCTCTGATGGCCCTGATCTTCTCCTCGTGGACTCTCACTCCGTCCACTCCAATAATGTGACCCAAATACAACATCTCCATCATCCCAAACTCACACTTGGAGAGCTTAGCATAGAACTGTTTCTCTTCCAAGATATGTAGTACTGTCTCTATATGCTGGAGATGCTCCTCCCAAGTCCTGCTGTATATAAGTATGTCATCGAAAAAGACCAATACAAACTTCCTCAGATGACTGCGGAAGATATGGTTCATGCAAGACTGAAAAGTCGCTGGGGCATTAGTTAGCCCGAAAGGCATAACCAAAAACTCAAAGTGCCCATAATGACACCTGAAGCCGGTCTTGGGAATGTCCTGTTCCCTCACGTGAATCTGATGGTACCCTGATCTCAAATCAATCTTTGAGAAGAACTTGGCTCCTCTCAGCTCATCCATCAACTCATCGATCCTGGGTATAGGATACCTGTTCTTCAGGGTCTTCTTGTTCAGGGCCTTGTAGTCAATACACATCCTCAAGGTGTCGTCCTTCTTCTTCACCAACACCACGGAAGAAGCAAACGGACTCGTGCTCGGTCTGATGTGCCCAAGAGCCAGAAACTCCTGGATGGCCCGCTCAATCTCATCCCGATAGGCTTTGGGATGCCTATAGGGGGTAGTAATCATTTCCTGTATGCCTTGCTCAAGCTCAGTGGTGTGCTCAAACCCTCGGTCCGGTGGCCGACCTAGTGGTATATCCCCAAACACTGTATCATACCTGTCAAGGATGGTCTATATATCAGGATGAACTGCCTGACCGGTGGTCCTTGCCTCTAATGCCCGCAACTCAACCGCCCACTCTATGTCTCCTTTTCGGAAATCTGCCTCCATCCGGTGAGCCGAGGCAGTCTGAGGTGGGTAAGTGTGCATCCCACGGATCTTCTCATGCTTCCCGGTCTTCTTATCATCCCACTCCATCTCTAAGGCCTCCCAATCTGTGGTAACCTTCCCCAGAGTAATCAACCACTAAAAACCCAGTACCACATTGGTATCCGGTATGTTGACCACGAAAAAGTGGTCGGTCACGGTGTAGGTACCCATCGTCACTGCTAACTCTGGAACATACCGGGCACACTACATCGTCTGGGCTCCTGGGACCAAAACTGAAAATCCATCGAAGCTCTCGGTCGGTATACCTCTCCGCTCAACCATTTGTGCATCGATGAAGTTGTGGGTTGCCCCACAGTCAACCAAAACTAATACTCGCTAACCACGTACTGTCCCCCGTACGCGCAACGTCAAATACTTGGGAACTCCTCGCAATGCTGCAAGGGTCCCTCCTGTGGGTGCAAAAGCTGCACCTCCTGCTCCTGGAGGTGGAGGTGGCAACTGATCCTAGGCTGTCTGACTGTCTCCAGCCTCCTCGTCATCCTCGTCATCCTCTTCCTTGATATCCTCGGAGAAGACCTCAATGAAGTGTGCTTTGCCAGCAGCACACCTATGTCTTGGTGCCCACGGCTCCTGACAAGTAAAGCACAACCGCTTCTTCTTCAGCTCCCTCCTGGCATCATCATATGTCTGTGTCCGTCCTGGATGCCCCTTTGGAGGCGGAATCCTCACATCCTTCCCCTTGCGCTAGAAGCCCTATCTCTGGGGTTAAGGTGTCCGAGTCCTGGACAATGCATCCTGTAAATCTCGGGTCCTGCTAATAGCATCCTGGAGTGTAGCTGGTCTAATAGATCTGACTAGACCCCGAAGTGGCTCTGCTAACCCCTCCACAAACATATAGATCATCCATGCCGCGGATAGATCTGGCACCATCACTGAAACCCTGAAGAAATATGCAATGTATGTCTCTGGGCTACCGGTCTGTTTGAGCCTAGTCAGCTCTACAAAGTGTTGTTTCGGATCCCTCCGGTCAAATCTCTCTATCAACCTCCGGGTGAACTCGGCATATGTCATCACAGCAGAATGTCTGAGTGTAACCATCCCATGAAACCACCAATCCTGGGCCTCACCATCCAAGTGTAATGCTGCCACCTTGATGGCCTCCGTCTTCGACATATGGTTAAGCTAGAAATAGATATCCAGCTTCTCCACCCAAGACTTTGCCGAACTGTTTGATGAACCATCAAATGCAGGCAAATGGAATCTGCTAGATGTGCGGTGGTTATCTCCATCATGATAATGCCAGTGCCGTCTATGATGGTCGCGGGGTATACTGTCCCACTGGAGCTGAACAAAATCTCTGAAAGAGAGAGCATCCCTGAACTCCTGCCCATAGGCCTGATACTCTGCAAAATAATCTCCCATATGTCCGGGCTCTGCCTCCTGCTAGGCTCCTGCCCCTGTGTCTGCTCCCAAGAAAGTGGGCATGGTAGAGCGTGTGGGTGCATGTGAAGCCATCAGCTAAGTAGTATCACGCTAAGTAGCACCATGCTCCGGCAAATGGTGGGATGTACCCAATCCCTCTCTTACCTAGAAAACCCGTGGGGTCTCACGCTGTCTAGCCTCCACATCGGTGAATCTCTGACCCACCTCAATCTGTCTCGCTAGATCCTGCACTGATTTGAGGAGTGCCTCCCCAAACTGTTTTGCCTCACCATCATCTGCCATTGGCTCTCTCTGCTCTGAATCTAGCACAGGCTCCTCCTGCTCTGGGTCTGTCACAGGCTCCTCCTGTTCTGTGTCCACCACCCGAACACAGTCTCCCTCTCCGTAGGTGTTCTCCGCCTATGTCCCGATCTCGCCGCACACACGCTGCGCAACAAATGTGAGGCCTCTTCACAGGTGTCATGAACAACCAAGCTCCGGAGGCTGAGCTGGAGAACTGTGCTGCGATGCCCGCGTAATATCTTGTTTAGGAATGTCTCTAAAACACGACAAGCCACAACAAGAGATGGTGGGACGGCGTTTCACAGATGTTCACCTGCGAGGGAAAGAGGATGAGATCTGGAGGCTACCTGGCCCTTTCCAGACTCTGTCTAAGAGTGTGAGATAAACACACCAAGTGGTATAGAACTAGAATGCCCGAAAATATATAAAGATAACAGTACAGCAGACATACAATAGCATAGAAAGAATGTACGACAAATCATCTAGAAATATAGAGAGAGAATGCTAAGCCATTTTATTAGACTGAGAAATATAATGAAGTACAATAGGTGATCAGAGTGATGGCACCTAGACTTGCTCAAGGAAAGTGAATAAATACTCTCAGAATAACCAGGGAAATGGCTGCTCTCTGAACTGCGTCCCAGCTGCTGGAAAAATGTCGTGTAGCTGCTACTGCTGAAATGAACTGATGACTAGGGTTGTTCCCCTTGCCGGAATGAGCTGAAAATCTGGAATCCTCCTCTACTCACCAATCTCGGCAAAACCCAGAAATCATATCAGAAATGGCTGACCCCCGAAAAACACCCCCTTGGGGAATTACACTGGCCTCCAAGGCTCTGCGCAGAGGCTGAATAGGAATGAATGAAATATGGCCTCAAACTCCACAAAAATCCTCCCAAAGGCAAAGGCTGATCCTTTGCTCAATCTCCCGGCTCAAAACCCTTGCAAGAATCCCAATCCGAAGCTCCTCCTGGATGGACTGCGTCCTCCCTCTCAATGACTGCGCAGTCTCTCTGAATGCTCGGCTCCGCAACAAAAACCAAACACCAAACCTCCCGCAAAATGCTGAAGAAACTACCTTTCCTGAGCAGGCACTCGAAGTCCCCGGGGGCTAAGGGCGAGATCTCCGATCGGAGACACTCAACGCACTAAACAGTGCTGCAATCAGGCTAAACAACCAACGTGCTCAAGAAGTCAAAACGACCAGCTCAATATCATCAACAATGAATCAATGAAATGAGGAGGCTCCTCCCTTTTTTATAACGTTGGCCTTCCTCCAAACCCTAAGGCTCATCTCCTCAACGTAGCCTCCCTCTTGCCACATGCTCCTCCTCATCTGCGCAGTCTCTCCTAGTGCATACGTGGGCCCCCTCTCTACGTGGTGCTTGGCCCCCCTTGGCTCCCTTTAAGTCGTAACGTTGTGCTACTAGGGAGTGGGTTTTATTCCAAAAATGAGTTAGACCCTCTCTACTCACCTTTTTATTTATTAATAAACTATAGACGGAAAAATTGAGCAAAATCGAATATTCCAATTAGCCACTGCTAATTAGGAATATTACAGATCAAGTTGCAAGCTTGGTACTATTAAGAGGGCAGTTTGATGGAGCCCTACAAGACCTCATGTAAATTGTTCATTGAAGGAGATAATGAACTATTAGGAGGTTGATTTGGGAGCCCTAGTTTAGTGGCTTGCAGGAGGGCAAACTCAGTCATAAGAGAGAAGATTGTAAAGACCCTAAGAACGTGACCGTTTGGAGCAGTAAAGGACATTGTTAGTGGGAAAATCATGGAACCAATGTTCAATCATCTTGGAGCAGCCAAGAGTGGTTGATAGTCGCTGATTGATGGCTAGAGATGCAAGAATTCTGATGTTGAAGAAGTTGCAGTGATCAGCAAAAGAGAAGGCAAAGTACCTGCCAAATGTGTTCAAGGTACGTGGACAAAAAGGACTGTTATGTGCACTTTCAGCATGCAGGTCAAGTGTACTTTGTTCATTGAAATATTGGTGGTCATAGTTGTTGCCACCAAGTCGTAGTTGTGTCTTGTATCAGGGTTCTATATAAGGGCCATGATCCATGGTATGGGAGCCCTAAGAATTTTGTATTAAAGTTTGTATATAACAAGTTATGGTTTGAAAATTTGTCTTGTGTACTAGTTGATTCACTGTTATTTTTTATTCCACTATGCAAAGTGCTTGTGTTGTGGCATTGGAGTGTGTTTATGATTGTGATCTTAGACTCAAACTCGATTCTTAAGTGTCATGGAAAAATCAACATGCTATCCACATTATACTAGAGATTGGAAATGTCCAAGCCCTCGTTCAAGTAACGTTGTGCAAGCAAAGTGGAAAGTTTGAATTCCTAAGAAAGCAACATAGTCAATTCATGCCTCCTTTTGTCAAATTGAACCTCTAATTGGTGGGATATCTCACCTCATTTGAGGGATTTAAGTAATGCATTGAACCAATTGTAATCTTACTTAGTCTCCAAGCATATTGTGGATGAAAAGTCACTTATTTTTTATGCAAAATGAGGAAATATGTTGATAACCTCATCTATAAATAGAGAACTCTCTCTCCTTTCAAAATCGTTGTGAATTGTTGAGATCATTTTTCCATAATGTGAAATATTTTCATGAAATCTTTGGTGTTCATCCAAAAGTTTATCTTTCTTGGTTGATTTCAAATATTCCTAAGGCAATTTTTAAATAACTAAATAATACTAAACAAGCTACCCAGATTGATCAATTTGAAGAGAAACTTTGTAACCTTTAGAGGGATGTATAAGGTTTTATTCGTACATCTCTCTTGTTGGTGTAAGGTAAATTGTTTTCTCTTTGTCGTACCATGCCCTAGTGCTTCCCACCTAGGGTGTCAGTTTATTTTGCATCAATGTTGAGCTATTTGTTGACGGATTTTCCCTAAGTGGAATCTTTTCTACTAGGGCTTGATTTCAAAACTTTTCCTTGATTAGACTTGAGGTGATTTAACTTCTAGTGTTCCACTTCTAGCCATAATCCACAAGCATTGATCAACCAACTTAAGATGAGCATCAATTTGACCCCATAGCGCTAGTGGAAATAAGGCACGCTCCTTATTCCAACAATTAGCCATTTCTTTTTACTAAATTATGGAATTGCCCTTAATTTTTATTATTATAAATATTTAAGAAAAGAAAAAAAATACATAAAAAATAAAATATAGAAAAACATAAGCATCAAAGATAAAAATTGATCCATAAATTTTCTTCACTTTTATGTCTAGATAAGATTTGACTGATTACATTTTGATTCTAGACTCATTATTTAGAACAATGTGCCACATTTAATATCTGAGAAAGCTAGTTCCCCCTCTCCTTTCTTGCATTTAATGTTGATCTAACAAATATGGAAGGGTTTTGAAGGAGATTTTAGAAATCTGATTTTATCTTGAGTAATTATAGCTCAAGTATTGGTAAAATCCCTTGCCTTGAGATACATCAAAAGTTGATTCTAACCCTTCTAATCTCTAGCAACATTTCTAAAGTATTTTAATTTAATATCACTCATATTTGGAAATGATTTCAGTTGTCCTAAAAATTGCAATAGTTTTCATAATAACTGAGACACTTTAATTTTTAAACCCCCGGGAATTGGTCCCCCAAAACAGAGTAAAAATTTCCAGTTTTGAATAAAATTTTGAATAATCAATACTTTGAAGTGCTAGTATGTGCATTTTCATTATATTTCATTATAATATCATTTTGAATTCATCGTCATAAGTTTCTATAGAATTTTTGGTCTTATGAGAGGTCCTAGGTTTGGCTTTTCTTTGTTGGTTTCTGCAAAACTGTAATATCCCGAAAGGGAAATAGACAGTAATACAAAGCATACAACAAGATATAAAATGCTAGAAATAGATCATGAAGCGGATACACATGAAATAGAGAGAATTCTAAGCCATTTTATTATACTGAGAAATATAAATGAGTACAAGAGGTGATTAGAGTGATGGCACCTCGACTTGCACCAGGCAAGTGTAGGAATACTCTTAGAATATCAATGGAAAATGGCTGCTCTCTGCTCTGCGTCCAAGCTGCTAGAATATTGTCGTGTTGCTGCTACTGCTAGAACAAAATGAGTATTTGGGGCTGCTCCCCTACTCAGAAAAGCTGAAACTCTGGAATCGGCCTCTACTCACAATACCCAGAAAAGCCCAGAGAGCGTTTCTAAAATGGTCTACCCCCGAAAATGCCTCCCTTGAGGATCTACGCTATCCTCCCAAGGGCCACGTTGATGCTGAATGAAATCCTCCAAAATATGGCCTCCCACTCTGCCAAATGTCTCTAATAGGCAAGGGCTAGCCCCTTGCTCAATCCTCCAAAATGGTGCCACTCCGAAGCTCCCTCAAGATGGACTGCGTCCTCCCTCTCAAGACTGTGCAGTCTCTAAATGCTCTGCTCCTCCACGAATGCAATCACCGATCCTCCTGCAAAATGCTGATGGAAATACCTCACCCGAGCAAGCACTCGAAGTCTCCTAGGGCTGAGGGTGGGATCTCCGAATGGAGACACCTGATGTACTGAACAGTACTGCAGACAAGCTAAACAGCCAGCGTGCTCCAAGTCAAAATGACTAGCTCAATATGCATAAACAAGAATGATAAAATGAGGGGGCTCTCCTCCCTTTTATAACACTGGGCCTCTCTCTCCCTAGGCCCCACCATCTCCACGTGCTCCTTGGCCCCACGTGGTCTGTGTCCCTCTCCTGCGTTGTCTACTTGGCCACTAGGCCCCACTCCCTCAATTTCGATGTGGAATTTAGGAAAGTGTTTTATCCTAAGTGAGTTAATTAATATTTTACTCACTTTATTCATGCTCCGACTATAATAAGGCAAAATTGGTCAAAATTAATATTTCCAATTAGCTATCGCTAATTGGGAATATTACAAAAACTTCATGTTTGCATGTGTGTAAAATCAAAGTAAATCATCATTTCATGGTTTCAATCCCAACATTGTTGAGGACCTTCATAATCAATCATGGTGCTTTTGTCAAGGTTACTTCATTCATAAATTTAGTATTTTCTTCGTTGGTTTGTGTTTCCTACAGTAAAATATCATACAACAGATCAAATCTATTTTTTCTATTTAAATCCTAACCTTTATCATTTGACAGTTTGTAGGCTCTGGTCATCCTAATACTTTTGGTGATGTTTGTGTAGTTTGGGATACCCCCTATGGCATCTTAGGAGTTGGGCAAAAGTGAGAGGAGAGTGTGCTTAGATAAAATTAGGTGCATCTCATGTGTGCTTACCATTTGAATCTTGGCCAAGCCTTTATAAGCCTGCTAATATGAGTGGTAATAGGTCTCTAGGGTAGGGGTTTAGTAAATTTAAAATCCCCTCCACCAAAAAGAATTAGAGAGACTTCACTTGAGATATGGAAGACTCCTTAGTAAAGTTAGCAAAATGTGGCATGATAGATAAAGTGACGCAATATTCTACCACAGGGAAAAAGGAGAGAGGTGCTACAACTCTATTTTAGAGAAAATCAAGAAAAACTAAGAGGCAGGGAATGAGAAAGGGGAATGTTTATAGGTCCATTAAGATTTTACCCTTCATTAAATGCCTAATTCCCTAGATTAAGTGCAATGCACAACATGCAGATAAAACAAATTAAAAAAAGAAACCAAACTAATATGGGTTTCATCATTGTCCACATATCTGGGTTGAGCCTGGAAATGTTGCCACGGAGTTTGATGGAGTTAAAATCATATCATGCGCAAAAAACAAGAAACAAAAGAAAAAGAATATTATAAAATGAAAAATATGGACGGGACATTTAATGTAGCACAGGGGCAAAAGATGAGCATGAACTCTACCCGTTATTATGTACATCACCCTGGTTCCTAGGGCCCTATGAGTGCCCCCAAATCATTGAGGAACCCATGCACGTCCCAACCCATGGTGGAAAATGAACTGCCAAGGGTAATAATTGCTTATATCATACACAACATGCTCTCATTTATGGGAGCCCCGACCAGTAATACAAAGATAAATCAAGAAAAGTCAAAAGGAAAATAACATAGGGTGGAAAAACAAAGGACGAGGTAACTCATGTATCCAGATTTCTCCCTCCTACATCTATACACCCAAATAATGATCATTGCCATCCTTGAATCCATGGAATTTGGCCTTGATACCTCGGTGTCCACATCCTTTCATCATCATTCACATGACACCTATCAATTAAAAGATGTGTCTAGGACTTGTCTTTCCCCTTAGAGACTGGGAACACCAAATAGGGTTTTTTATTACCCATTCCTACCTAGGGAGGTAACACTAAATTTGGAAAGGAAGCTCGCTATGAAGTCTCAATGTGCCTTTGATAAACAAGCTTGGTTCACTTAGATGTACCAATGAATTATTGTACCTAATTGTGAGGATGCGCATTGGATATTATATGTAATTAGCAGGTGGTTTCATCATGGGTTGGGCAACTTAAGTGAGGCCCAAGCCCACCAGAGAATCATATTGACACCCCTGGGTGAAGCGTTGAGAGTCATGTGACTCCCATCATGTGCAGAGCATCATTCCATGCCATGGGCGCTCTCAACACCTTCACCAGTCTCCTCATTGCCCTACATATTTCACGAGCTGATGCGCTTGGACCAATGTGCCCCGGCCGACTTAGCATTATATGGCCCGGAGGCATTTTCTATCATTCCTTGAGACATGGGAGGGAAAGTACCATCATGAAAGCCCTCAGTATTGGAGCATTACAAGCTATTCTATCATGAGGGGACCCATGAGACCATTTTTTTCCCCCAACTCACTTTGGGACCCCACATGATGACTTGCATGGAGAGTAAGGAGCCATCCCCTTGTTCATGATTTATGGAGCCCTCTCACACACTTTGGCACCAAGAGGACTCAACGTAGCCCTCCAACGACCTTACATTAGCATGATGTCATCAATTTGGCTAGCATTTGGATGGTTATTTCCTAATTTGTAAAAGCTACTTGGTCGCCTTATGACCAAGGCATGCATTTTGCACATTTTTATAATGTGTGTCCTTGGGCTAATAATTCGACCTACTAGGTCTCATATAATAAAACTGAGCTTCATTTGTATTGGTTCATCATCACACTTGGGAATTTCGGCCTTCTTGGCAAAACCGAACTTTTTCTTTGGAGTAGCTATTGGATGTCTTAGATGGATTTTGATATTTGGAGCTGAAATTCGATTTTTTTTGGAGCAATATCTTGATTTGTGGTTGGATATATCATATTGTCATCTTGTAAGGGCCTATTGTTGAAATTTCATTCTTGAAAATTGTCTAATGTATGGAATTGTTGCAACTAGATTAATGCTATATTTTTCCCTAATTGTTGAAGACTTATTTTGAAAGAAAAATAGTTGGCAATTGCACATGTTACTCATAGCATAACATGTGATGACTGTTCCTATTGGTTCAATTTTGTTTTTCCTCCATCAAACTCCATAAATTTCGAGAGGGAAATGGTTGAGGGTTGGTAGCTTGGGTCTCAGATCTTAATCTCCTTAAAGACAGCTATGGAAAATTTGAAGCATCTAGGACTCTATAAGCCCAAAGAAGTGTTGGGTGTGGAGCCTGATTATCATCCTGATTTAGAGGTCTTTGTTTCAGCTGGATGTATACCCCATGAAGACTATACACCCCTCCACGCGGGGAGGCTTGAGACATTCAATAGGTGGATGATTTGACAGTAGAAGTTATGTTTAATTTAGGGTTTTTTTTCCTTGGAAGGCAACCCCCTCAGTTCATGAGGGAATTGTATTGCGACTATGTGTGTTGTGTGTATTCTGAACGAGAAAGAGAAAGGGGGACTATGTGAGAGAGTAGAGGAAACTACAGCAGATCGATTGTAAGTTGTGTCTCTTCATTTTGCTGGATAATATAAAGGAAGGATTGGTTGTTTCTCCATGGACCTAGCCCAAGTTGGGTGAACCAAATATATCTATGTCTCCCTTGTTTGATATGTTTTCTGTGTTTGTATTTCAGCATATTTTTAAGAAGTTCTACCTCGTCACCTAGTACCTCAAACCCTAGAACATCAATTAAAGGTGATTGTTTCTCTACTGGGATTCCTCCTATCTATGAAGGATCATACAGAACTGGGGACGCTGGCTATGATAACAGTGGGACATTGTCCCATTGTTATCACTTAGTCTAGCTCTTTGACCCTTACACTTTCCCTCCTTAGGGCCTGCTATATTGTGTGGTAACACAACCTACAACATACAAGTAAATGGCTTGCCACATACAAGGAGGTGATAACAATAACAAGTCTCAATGAAGGCTAAGAAGCGAGTGAAGGTGAGAAGAGAAGGAAGGAGAGGTGGCAAAGGTAGGGATAAACAGGTGGAAGAAAGAGGGATCAAAGTTACTAAATCCAAGACCAAAAAACTGAACCAAATACGCAAGAGGGGACAACAATAGAGATGAACAACTGAAACCAAGATCTAAGAGGTGGCAACACTAGTTGAGATAGCAAATAAGAGAGGTGAGAATTGACAACTCTAGAGAACAAATAGTGAAGGAAAGAAGAAAGCGTTGACAATGCTAGTGTTGAAATGGGGAATGCAATAAACAAGTGGAAGCAAGCATTGGAGCAATGGTTGGGGATGTGATCCCATAGCTGCAATATTTAGGATGCGACAGCCAAGACCAAAGTCCCTAATAGGAAAAGGAGAGGCATGGTGATTGGTCCCATCCAAGGAGAAGCCATCTCAGGCTGGGCCCTACCTGATAAGACGACCTAGAGAGACCCATTAGTGGTGATGTAACCTAAGAAACAAGAAAAAAGAATTAAACAAATAGAGAGGATATAGGAGGACTTTCCCAAGTTAATTAGGAAGTAAAGAAGTATAAAGGAGAAAGGGTTCATGAGTAAAACTATGAATGGGGGTGCTATTCCATGAAAGAGTTGAGCTATCTCAGGTACCAGCACAGGAGAATAGAAGTTTGTTTGGTCATGTTCAGTGTTTCCACAGGCCTAATAAGCTAGGTTGCAGCTCTGTATGTAGTAACTAAAGTGATACAAAGAGGCCGAGAGGTTTAGGTCTGTGGTAGAGATGTAAAAAAGGTTGTCTGTGGAGAAAGGTGCTAGGTGATGGAAGTGTTTTTCAAGGGTTTCAACAACAGTCTTTGTGCTCTAGTCAGGGCTTCCCTCAATGGTACATTGTCCTTAAGAGTCTGCTCAAAAGTATGATAAGTTTCACTATATTTTTTTTGCATAGGAGAGACGAAAAAGACATTGAGAAGGAGAAGTATGCATTGTGATTTGAGCCGCAAATTCTGGGTGTATTACAAAAATATTCTACGCAGATGTCTCTCATGAAGTGGGCCGCATCCAACCTCAGGTGGTTGTATAGAGGTGCAAGTTTATGCGCAGAGTATACGCCTAATACAATAAAGGAAAATAGATTTAACGTGGAGCAGATTCATTGGAAGGAAGAGTTGCGCTGGAGTGGTTGAATAAGATTGTCCTAAAGGGCTTAGGACAATAGATTTCAGATGCCCTAGCACTATTAACAAGAAACAAAAGTGTGATAGTTAAGAGGGTATTTTTGTGGTGCCCTAGTATAGTGATTAAGGTGAAAGCTTCGTACTATTAAGAGGACAATTTGATGGAGCCCTAGAAGAACTCATGTACATTGTTCATTGGAGATAATTAACTGTTAGGAGGCAGATATGTGAGCCCTAGTTCAGTGGGTTGCAGGAGGGAAAACTTAGTCATAAGAAAGCAAATTGTAAAGACCCTAAGAACGTGATCCTTTAGAGTAGTAAAGGACATTGGTATTGGGCAGATCACGGAGCCAATGTTCAATCATCTTCGAGCAGCCAAGAGTGGTTGATAATAGCAAATTCATGGTTAGAGATGCAAGCATTCTGATGTTGCAGAAGTTGCAGTGATCAACAGAAGAGGAGGCAAAGTACCTGCCAAATGTGTTCAAGGTACATGGACTGAAAGTAATATTATGTGCACCTTTAGCCAACAGGTCGTGTGTACTTTGTTGATGGAAATGTTGGTGGTCATAGTGATTGACACCAAGCCCTAGTTGTGTCTTGTATCAGGATTCTATGTAAGGGCCATGATCCATGTTATGGGAGCCCTAAGAATTTTGTATTAAAAGTTTGTATACAAGTTGTGGTTTGAAAATTTGTCTTGTCTACTAGTTGATTCACTGTTATTTGTTATTCCACTATTCAAAGTGATGGTGTTGTGGCATTGGAGTGTGTTTTTGATCGAGATCTTAGAATCAAACCCAATTCTTAAGTGTCATTGAAAAATCAACAGGCTATCCGCATTATACTAGCCATTGCAATGTCCAAGCCCTCATTCAAGTAACGTTGTGCAAGAAAAGTGGAAAGTTTAAATTCCTAAGCACTCAAGATAATTTTTCAAACAAGTCAAGCCATTCTTTGAGGGAACATTGTACGCTTAGGTCAATTCTGGCCTCCTTTTGTAAAATTGAACCTCTAATTGTTGGGACATCTCACCTCATTTGAGGGATTTAATTAATGTAATGAAAAAATTGTAATATTACTTTGTTTCCAAGCATATTGTGGATGAATATGTGAAAATTTATTAATCTAAGAAACCCTACTGCAACGTCTTGATTTACTTCTCCTACTTCAATTAAATTACAAGTTAATTTCTGAATTATTCAGTAAATCAGCAAAGTAAATACAACTGCAGCCTACACAAATAGATCATTTACTGAATAGCAAGCTCATATGACAAAGTGACACACAAATGTTTCGGACAAATGTCCCCGGAAAAACCCAATGCGGGAAAACCGGTGTAGCTAGATCTAGAGGGTTTTATTATTAAGCGGATTTTGAATACAACATTTTCTAGGCGCCAGACATGGTTGGCCGTACAGAGAAAAATCACGGCAACAATACCTCTTTCACTCGGAGACATAAAATATGGTTGATTCACACCCTCAAATGGGATTTACAAAACTCAAGCCCTTTCTAACCCACCGGAAACCCCAGCGCTACTCCTTAGCCCTCTACTTCAACCTTCCTAGCTTGCGTCAACCTTTGCGCTACTCTGCAAGGGCCTGCATCACCCTTGAAGGGTTTATGCTGCCCCTGTGCTACCCTAACTAGGCCTGCGTCAGCCCTTAGTGGCTCCTGTTGCCTTTGCGGGGCCTCTGCTGGACTACGTGGCTCTGGAATGCCTCTGCACTGCTCGGTATGCTACCTCTCTACCGTTGTTGTACTCTTGGCCTACGATCAGATCATCCCCTTGCCATTACTTCCCCTTACTGCACTGCAAACACCTCCTGAAATTCTTAACAAACCATGCCCTAGAATTTTAGCTTAGCTTCAGTGCTCCCCCAATGTGTGTGTTCTCCAACTGAACCCAAGCCCTTCTCTTATACTTTTCTCGTTGGGAAAACAACGACCGTGATCTAATCTCTAATCAATGGCTAAGATTAGAAGCTTCTTGATCTGCGTCACTTAAGTCATTCTCATCACATGTTTAATTTAATTCACTTTAATATTTGAATTTTCCTAAGTTAGACTTAGGGTCCTTAATTAAAAGATCAATTATTTGAATATCTCTTAAACCTGATGGAATATCTCATGTACTCCAGTACCTCCACAAAATTTGGGAGCTCGAGCACATCTAATGCTACCCCGAATCTCGACAATCCCTCTTAGCGAGGAATGTTCTCTAGCAATACAATCACCCCGGAGTACTGCTCTGATCTCTGGCATTAGTCTCCGCGTTGATGCTTGGCTTGCTGCACTTCATCACTGCATTATTGCTACTCTCTATACTGGTGCCCATGACTATACCACAGTCACTGCCACATCTGTACTGTAGCTCCCTCTCAAACTGTTCCATCGTGCTGCCAACTGTTGCATGACAACTCAGTTGTTGAGAAGTAAGCAACTGAAGGACCCCTACCCAATGACAGACAAGGTTGCATCTCACCACTGAAGCTCCTTAGGCTATTTCTCTGCGCTGTCCTCCTGAAGCCACTACGTTGCTACAGATCTGCACTGCATAAGCATGCCTCCTCTATGTGGTTGAAGTGCCATCAGCCCCTATGAGCTCCTACTTCTATGTTGCTGCTACCTTTACACTGCGTTTCTCCCTCTACAGTATCCAGCTCTGCCTCTTCTCCATCCATGATCCTTTGCACCCACTGCTCCAGTCATTCCCGTAGCACGGATGTGATCCAAGAGTTGGGATACTCAAGGATCTCGCCACTACTCTGTAGCTTCTCTACAGATCAATGCCACCCCACCTCTTCTCTCAAGGTACATGAGTGCTCATGGCTATGTCATTGTCGGAGCCATCGTCTTCTTTAGCTGTTGCAGCCTTGGAACTAGAAGCTTCCTTGTTCCTCTTCCTGAGAGGACAATTGTTGGAGAAGTGTCCAAGTTCACCACATTGGAAACATTTTATCTTAGATAGAGCACACTTATTTTTCCCTTGTTGCTTCTTAGATGCTAGGGTTGCATCTTCCTCTTCCTCCTTCACTTTTCTTGATCCGGTGTTGGTTTGTCTCTTGGTCATTTGGCGGATTTCCTCTTGTCGGAAGATAGGCCACATGTCGTCCCAGTTTGGAAGGTCCTGTCTGCCCAAGATGCTTTGGACAAACGTTTCCCAATCATTTGTGACTGCATTTAGAGCAGTCCTCACCATAAAATCATCCTCCACCTTGACCCACATGGCAATCAGTTGATCCCGAATCGTCTACAACCTGAAGAGAAAAGGATCGATTTCCTCTCCCTTAGTCATCATAAACAACCTCATCTGGTTCATTAGAAGCATCTTCTTCTAGACAGACTTCCCTTGATACAGTGTGGTTAATGGTTTCTACATGCCATTAGTCGTCTTCTTCTCGGCTATGTGTGGGACCACATGATCCTTGACCCCATCCATAATGAAATGCTTAGCATGCGCTTCAGCTTCATTGTGCTTTGCACGAAGAGAAACATCGGTCAGTGTAGCCAGGATTCTGGTCTTCTAGATAACAAAGTTAGAAAAGTCGTCCAACCTATCTTGATCACGCAGTCCATATGGCACCATCTGCTCAGAAATAATCTGTCGGAACATATCCTCCTCTCCCTGCTTCTGTTGCTACCCTCAACAAAAACTCAGATCTAGGGTCCTTGGTGAGAAAGGCACCCTCTGCTCCCTCTGACAACTGATTTCCTCCCTCGAAAATCTGCCAAATCCTACGAATAAACTCTCTTCGATCACCCTACGATCGATCCTCAGATTTCTTTCGCAAAAATTTGTTGAGCATTTGTTCTCCTCCCGCTCTTTGTCAAATTAGCTAGGCACGATTCTGCACCGGCAGAACCTCCACCACACCAGAAACTGTTGAACATCTGAAACTATGCTTCCGAACCTCGACAACTCTGCATAACAACTCGAAACTGGACTGCGTCCCTCTGGCTGGCCTCTACGTGAGCAGACTGGCTTAGCGCAGCGCAAGCTACTCCTACGTCCCTTTGGAAGGCACTGCATTGTCTTTGCGTCACCCAGCTGGGACTGTGTCAGCCCCTGCATAGCCTCTGCTAGGAGTGCGTCCTCTTGATGTTGCATTGTCCTCTCCAGATCTTTGCTGCTTCAGCTGCTCTCTGCAGCACAAATTTCCTTAGCCAAGTTTGCTGGAGATCTAGCTTAATTTGCAATGCTCTAATACCATGTGAAAAATCCTTAATCTAAGAAACCCTACTGCAGTGTCTTGATTTACTTATCCTACTTGAATTAAATTACAAGTTAATTTCTGAATTATTCAGTGAATCATCAAAGTAAATACAACTGCAGCCTACAAAAATAGATCATTAACTGAATAGCACGCTCATATGACAAAGTGACACAGATTTTTTGGACAAATGTCCCCAGAAAAACCAAATGCGGGAAAACTGTTGCAGCTAGATCTAGAGGGTTTTATTATTAAGCAGATTTTGAATACAACATTTTCTAGGCACCAGACATGGTTGGCCCTACAAAGAAAAATCACGGCAACAATACCTCTTTCACTCAGAGACAAAAAATATGGCTGATTCACACGCTTAAATGGGATTTATAGAACTTGAGCCCTTTCCGACCCACCGGAAACACCAGCGTTGCTCCTCAACCCTCTGCGTCAGCGTTCGTAGCCTGCGGCAGCCTCTGCGCTACTCTGGAAGGGCCTGCATCACCCCTGAAGGGGTTACGCTACCCCTGCGCTACACTGACTGGGCCTGCATCAACCCTGCATTGCTCCTGTTGCCTTTGCACTACCTCTGCGTGGCCTCTGCTAGACTACGTGGCTATGGAATGCCTCTGCGCTGCACAGTATGCTGCTTCTCTGTCGTTGTTGTACTCTTGGCCTGGGATCATATCATCCCCTTGCCAATAATGCCCCTCCCTGCACTACAAGCTCCTCCTGAAATTCTTCGCAAACCACGCCTTAGAATTTCAGCTTACCTTTAGTGCTCGTCCACTGTGTGTTCTCCAACTGACCCCAAGCCCTTCTCTTATACTTTTTTCGTTGGGAAACCAATGGCCGTGATCTAATCTCTAATCAATGGCTAAGATTTGAAGTTGCTTGATCCACGTCACTTAAGTCATTCTCATCACATGTTTAATTTAACTCACTTTAAACTTTTAATTTTCCTAAGTTAGACTTTGTTGAAATTTGGTTACCGGAGTACAGGTGGTTCCCTAAGGCTTTGATTTTTGGCCTAGGGAAAAGTGTCCAAATGTATTTCACTTTTTCTCCTAAAGTGACTGTATAAGTTATAAAGTCAAATCTAATTTAAAAGTGACTTTAAGTGATAAAGTTACTAAGTATAATTTTAAAGTGACTTCAATAAAGTTAATGTGAAATTAGAAAGTGAAAAGTGACTTTGGAAATAAATGACTAAGAGGGTCTTTATTAAAGTGGGGTGAATTAAAAAATAGAAAGTGAGATTTAAATGCACATTTAATCTCAACCCTAGATCTAAATCTATCTCAGCCATTGGATTTAGGGATTCACCAAAATTCACTTAGGGTCAGGTTAAAGGAGGAAAAGAGGGAAAAGATCATTCAGTCTTTCATGAGCAGATTGAGAGAGGAGGAGAGAAAGAAAATGAGACATTTCTGAGCAGTGAAAATAAAGAGGACATCAACAAGGAGATTCAGCAAATCCGTACAGCAAAGCAAGAGCACGGATTTCAAGGCAAGTGGACACGGAAATCGAGAAAGAGAGAACAATATTTATTACTACCATATTGGCACGTTTTTTTGAGGTCCGTACAGCAGCAAAGAGGCACTATTTTCGAGGTCCATACAGCAGAATCAGGCACAGAAACCAAGGTAGTCGTATAGAATTTTTGAGGCAGTCATACAACATGGAAATTGAGGCAGCCATACAACAGTTTTGAGGCAGTCGTACAACATAGTTTTCGAGGAGGCCGTACAGCTGTTCCGACACAGTTTTCTATGTTGTCTGTACATCATTTAATCTCTACCAGAGTACCAATGAGAACAAAAAAGTGGTCCTAAGGGAGAAGCTGAAGGCCACTAAGATGGAAAAGACTGATAGTGCTACTGCATACCTCACAAGGATCACTAATGTGAGAGATGAGTTGGCAGCAATTGGAGAGGTCATTCCACCCACTGAGTTGGTGCGGATTGTAGTGAATGGCCTTCCCAGTTCATGGATGAGCTTTGCTGATGGGATTGTTGCATGTGAGACCCTTCCCTCTTGGAAGAGGTTATGGGATGATTGCATACAGAATGAAATCAGAAAGAATCAGCTTGGGGCAACCAAACCAGTTGAGGAGGATGAGGATGTAGCATTGTTAGCAAGGGGCAAGAAAGGCAAGGGAAAGAAGTAAGCTTCCACAAGTGGTGGTGGGGGCAAAGGCAAAGGTAAAGGGAAGTAGTAGGTGAACAAGGAGAAGGACTATTCCAAGGTGAAGTGTTGGAATTGTCAGCGGATGGGACACTATGCAATTGTGTGTCCAGAGAAGAAGAAGAAGGGGAAAAACAAGACCATGGCAGCATCAACAGAGATAGAGGACTTTTCGGAGAGTTTTGACTGGGATTTTGGGTTCATTTCTTGTGAGTCCACTAGTGCAGGATCACCTGCCACAAAGGTTGAGAGGGAGTGTGTATTTCCCTCCACTAGCGCAGCATCTTCAGGTATTTGGTATGTTGACAGTGGGGCTTAACGTCATATGTCAGGAGTCCGTGAGTACTTCTTAGAGCTTTCAGAGAGTAGCACTGATATAGAGGTATTACTCAGAGACGACAACATTGTTAGAGCAGTCAGTTTGGGGACATTGAAATTTGATAGGGAACCCAAACCTCCCTTGAAAGTGTCAGATGTTCTATATGTGTCAGGGATGAAGAAGATCCTTATATTCATCTCAGCATTGGAGGACAGAGGGTATGAGGTATTGTTCAGGAGAGTACAGGTGCTTATATATCCTAGGGGCACTCCAGCTGATTCAGCTAGAGTGATTGGTGTACGCCATGCAAAGATGTACAAGTTTGCGTTTCAGCCCCCTTTGGCATTAAGCAGTAATACCGGCAACAGAGCTAGTAGTTCAGAGCTGTGCGAGATTTGGCACCACAGGATGGGGCACATGTATCATGGAGCCTTGAGGACATTACAGGAGATCACTACAGGTATGCCAGATTTTAGTTCTGATCACCTAGATACATGCAGAGGATGTGCTATGGGAAAGTTTTCCAAATCCCCTTTTCCCATCAGTGACAACAGATCGACTGGGATACTTGATTTTTTTCATACCAATGTGAGCGGTCGAATGTCTCACGTTTCATTGAGTGGATATGATTACTATGTTTTATTCATTAATGAACTCTAGGAGGACATGGATTTATTTCTTGAAGACCAAGAGTGAGGTCTTCAAGTGGTTTCAGGAGTTCAGAGCTCTTGTGGAGACTCAGACAGGTTGAAATATCAAGTCCGTTAGGTCGGACAATGGAGGGGAATACACCCTTGGTGAGTTTGTTGATTATTGTGCGAAGGCAGGCATCAAGAGGGAGTTCACAGTTCCTTACAACCCCAGCAGAATGGGGTTGCGGAGAGGAAGAACAGATCCATCGTTGGGGTTGCCAAAGCCATGCTACATGATCAGGGGTTACCATTGTTTTTGTGGGCGGAGGCCTGCAACACTTCTATGTATTTGCAGAACAGGAGCCTGATATTGGTCATTTTCGTATCTTTGGGTGTATCGCATACTCCTACGTACCCAAGGAGAAGAGGACCAAGATAGAGCCCACCGCAGAGAAGGGTATTTTTGTGGGCTACAGTGAGACCTCGAAAGCCTTTCGGATTTATATTCCTGCATAGAGGAGAGTTGTTGTCAGACGGGATGTGAAGTTCGAGGAGGACAGGGCTTTCAGGAGGTCACGGGCGTTAGAGTATCTGGATCAACCAGACCCTTAGGATTAGCTGAGTCAGTTACAGGGATCTAGTGGTCAGGGATCAGGAGGTACATCGATTACGGTGTCAGGTCCATCAGTGAGCGATGGCTTGCAAAGTCAGAGGGGTGGTGCTTCAGGCAGCATGCAAAGCAGTCCGCAAAGCAGTTCACTAGATAGTCCACTGATGGATTGTTCACATGGTACTTCAGCATCTACAGTTTCAGGTACAGGAAGGAGGACAACAGACAAACATTCAGGAGTTCAGGCTCCTGATGAGGATGAAGAGTTTCACTCTCCAGTGGGAGAAGTGTGCTCAGGGAAGAGGAATCCCAAGTGACTTCAAGATACCTTGAGAGAGGCCACATCTGTTGCTGGGCCGAAGAGACTGGTCAGAGAGAGCAGACCACCTGCGAGGTTCTATAGCTATATGGCAATGGTTTCCAACATCGTTGACTCTGAGCCTTCTAGCTATGAGGAGGCAGCTAGCCGGCAAGTCTAGAGAGAGGCCATGCAAGAGGAGTATTCTTCTATCATGAAGAATAATGTTTGGGAGGTGGTATCGAGGCCTAAGGAAAAATCCGTGATTACTTCCATATGGCTTTACAAGGTAAAGCATGCTGCAAACGGCAGCATTGAGAAATTCAAGGCAAGGTTTGTGGCTAGAGGGTTCTCCCAGGTAGAGGGAGTAGATTATGAGGAGACCTTCGCTCCCGTGGCTTGATATACTTCCATTCGCTCCATTATATCGTTAGCAGCAGAGATGGGTTGGAAGATCCACTAGATGGATGTGAAGACCACATTTCTCAATGGCTTCATACAGGAGGAGGTGTACATTGAGCAGCCACAAGGCTTTGAGGCGCATGGGAAGGCCCTTTATGGCCTGAAGCAAGCTCCTCGAGCTTAGTACTCCAGGATTGATATGTACTTGCAGGAGATGGGTTTCATAAAGAGTGATGCAGATCCGAACCTATACTTTATTGTGATAGGTGAGGAGCCTCTCATTCTGGTGTTGTATGTGGATGACTTGGTCATTATGCGTGCAGAGAGACTCATAGAGGGCTGCAAGAGAGATCTTGCATCGGAGTTCGAGATGAAGGACATTGGCTTGATGCATTACTTTTTGGGTTTGGAGGTGTGGCAGGAGGAGGGGCATTTCTTCTTGGGACAGGGGAAGTATATTGTGGACATCCTTAGTAGATTCCACATGGAGGATTGTAGACCCATGTCAACACCTATGATCATCAACTAGAAGAAGCTTCACGCTTCAAATTCCGAGTTGGTGGATCCCACATTGTATAGGCAATTGATTGGTTCCTTGATGTATTTGGTCAACACTAGACCAGATATATGTTTTGCAGTCAACACGATGAGCCAGTTCATGTGTGAGCCCAGGAGAGTGCACTAGGTTGCTGCAAAATACATTTTGCGGTACTTTTAGGGGACAATGGAGTATAGTCTGGATTATAGGTAGGGAGATGGAGTGATATTGGTAGGTTACACTGATTCTGATTGGGCAGGTTGTGCTTTTGATAGGAAGAGCACTTCAGGGTGTTGTTTTGGGTTGGGTTCGGTAGTGGTGTCATGGTTCAGCCGAAAGCAGCAGTCAGTACCATTGAGTTCAGTGGAAGCAGAGTACATGGCAGCCAGTTTAGCTAGTTGTGAGGCCATATGGCTTCGCAAGATGTTGTTTGGCTTATTTGGTCAGTCGTTGAGACCTTTAGTGATTTACTGTGATAATTAGAGTTGCATTAAAGTCACGGAGAATCCAGTATTTCATGACAGGTCAAAGCATATCGGCATCAGATATCATTTCATCAGAGACTATGTTCAAAAGGGAGCTGTGAAGCTTGAGTATATTCCCACAGATGAGCAAGTAGAAGATATATTTACCAAAGCCTTACCATGGGGAAAGCATGTCTACTTCAGAGACAAGATGTGTGTGGTGAGGAACACCTTCCTCGGTAAGAGGGAGTGTTGAAATTTGGTTACCAGAGGACAGGTGGTTCCCTAAGGCTTTGATCTTTGGCCTAGGGAAAAGTGTCACGAACCATACCGCCATAACATTAATACAACGAGTTTTGTTATATACGTTGATTCACAATTTATTTCAATTTTTCTCCCAAAGTGACTTTATAAGTTATAAAGTCAAATCTAATTTAAAAGTGACTTTAAGTGATAAAGTTACTAAGTCTAACTTCAAAGTGACTTTAATAAAGTCAATGTGAAATTAGAAGTTGAAAAGTGACTTTGAAAATAAATTACTAAGAGGGTCTTTATTAAAGTGGGGTGAATTAAAAAATAGAAAGTGAGATTTAAATGCACATTTAATCTCAGCCCTAGATCTAAAGCTATCTCAGCCATTGGATTTAGGGATTCCCCAAAGTCACTTAGGGTAAGGTTAAAGGAGGAAAAAAGGGAAAATATCATTCAGTCTTTCATGAGCAGATTGAGAGAGGAGGAGAGAAAGCAAATGAGACATTTCTGAGCAGTGAGAAGAAAGAGGTCAGCAACAAGGAGATTCAGTAAATCTGTACAACAAATCAAGAGCACGGTTTTCAAAGCAAGTGGGCACGAAAATAGAGGAAGGGAAAACATCATTTATTGCTGCCATATTGGCACATTTTTCGATGTCTGTACAACAACAAGGAGGCATTGTTTTCGAGGTCCGTACAACAGAATCAAGCACAAAAACAAAGGCAGTCGTACAACAGTTTTGAGGCAGCCATACAACACAGAAATCGAGGCAGTCGTACAATAGTTTTCGAGGAGGCCATACAGCTGTTCTGGCACAGTTTTCTATGATGTTCATACAACATTTAATGTTGTACATTTCTCTATAAATTTATGTTTTGCATTGGCACGAAAATCGAGGCAGAGTTTATGCACGATTTTTTAGATAAGTACATTTGTGTAGTTGCTGTAATTTTTACTGTGTTTTTCTATTCACTGTAAAAGCATATTCAGAAATAAAGGGAATATTTCAAACTGGTTTTCCCTAAGAGTTGTAGGGGGTTTTTCCAAGGTCATATTGACCAAAGATCATCATGTCAAATTTCTATGTGTGGCTGAAATTACTTTTGAGTTTTATTTCTGCATTTTCCAGTACTTTGAAATTTCCAGAATTTGTGTTTTTAGAAAATATTTATTTTTCTAGCTTGTTGAATGTATGGTTATGGGAATGGGCATTTAACTATATGGGAGAAATAAGGAGAAACTGAAAACCGGTGTGGGTCATCAAATTTCTACAGGCTTAGGGTCCTTAATTAATTGATTAATTATTTGAATATCTCTTAAACTCGATGGAATTCTTCCAAATGATTTATGGGTGTTGGAGATCTCATGTACTCCAGCTCCACAAAAATTGGGAGCTAGAGCACATCCGATGCTACCGCAAATATCAACAGAAAAGTCACTTGTTTTTTGAAGCAAAAGGAGGAAATATGTTGAGAGCCTCATCTATAAATAGAGAACTCTCTCTCCTTTGCAAATCATTGTGAATTGTTGAGATCATTTTGCCATAATGTGAAATATTTTCATGAAATCTTTGGTTTTCATCTTGAAGTTTATCTTTCTTGATTGATTTCAAATATTCCTAAGGAAAATTGCAAATAACTAAAGAATACTACACAGGCTAACTAGATTGATCGATTTGAAGAGCAACTTTGTCACATTTAGAGGGATGTCTAGGGTTTTATTCAGACAACTCTCTTGCTGGTGTAAGGTAAAGTGTTTTATGTTTGTTCTGTCATGCCCTAGTGCTCCCCACCAACCGTTCAGTTTATTTTCCATCATAGTTGAGCTATTGGCTGACGGATTTTCCCTAAGTGGAATCCTTTCTAGTAGGGCTTGATTTCAAAACTTTTTCTTGATTAGGCTTGAGGTGATTTAACTTCTAGCATTCCACCTCTAGCCATAATCCACAAGAATTGATCAACCAACTTAAGAAGAGTATCAATTTGATCCCATAGCGCTAGTGGAAATAAGGCACACTCCTTATTCCATTAGCCATCTCTTTTTACTAAATTCTGTAGTTTCCCTTAATTTTTATTATTTAAAAAGATTTAAGAAAAGAAAAAAATACATAAAAAATAAAATATAGAAAAACATAAGCATCAAAGTTAAAAATTGATCTAGAATTTTTCTTCACTTTTATGTCTAGATAAGATTTGACTGATTACATTTGGATTCTAGACTCATTTTTAAGAACAGTGTGCCACATTGAATATCTAAGAAAGCTAGTGCCCCCTCTTCTCTCTTGCATTTAATATGGATCTAACAAATGTGGAAGGGTTTTGAAGGAGATAGTAGAAATGTGATTTTATCTTAAGTAATTATAATTCAAGTATTGGTAAAATGATAAATCCCTTGCCTTGAGATACATCAAAATTTTATTCTAACCCTTCTAATCCCTAGCAACATTTCTGGAGTTTTTTAATCGAATATAACTCACTTTTGGAAGTGTTTTCAGTTGTCCTAACAATTGCAATAGGTTTCATACTAATTGGGACACTTTCATTTTTCAACCCCCAGGAATTGATCCCCCAAAACTGAGTAACAATTTCCAGATTTGAATAACATTTTGAATAATCAATTGTGAAGTGTTGGTAAGTTTATTTTCATTATATTTCATTATAATATCATTTCGAATTCATCGTCATAAGTTTCTATATCATTTTTGGGCATATCAGATGCCCTAGGGTTGGTTTTTCTTTGTTGGTTTCTGCAAAACTTCATGTTTGCATGTGTAAACTCAAGGTAAATCATCATTTCATGGTTTCAATCCCAACATTGTTGAGGACCTTCATAATCAATCGTGGCTCTTTTGTAAAGGTTACCTCATTCATAAATTTAGTATTTTCTTCGTTGGTTTGTGTTTTCTACAGTAAAATATCATACATCAGATCAAATCTATTTTTTCTCTTTAAATCCCAACCTTCATCATTTGATTGTTTGTAGGGTCTGGTCATCCTAATACTTTTGTTGATGTTTGTGTAGTTTGGGATACCCCCTATGGCATTTTAGGATTTTTCCAAAAGTGAGAGGAGAGTGTGCTTAGATGACATTAGGTGCATCTCATGTGTGCTTACCATTTGGAATCTTGGCCAAGCCTTTATAAGCCTACTAATATGAGTGGTAATAGGTCTTTAGGGTAGGGGTTTAGTAAATTTAAAATCCCCTCCACCAAAAATAATTACAGAGACTTCACCTGAGATATGGAAGAGTTAATGACAACTCCTTAGTAAAGTTAGTAAAATGTGGCATGATAGTTAAAGTGAGGCAATATTCTACCATAGGGAAAAAGGAGAGAGGTGTTACAACTCTATTTTAGAGAAAATCAAGAAAAACTAAGAGGAAGGGAATCAGAAAGGGGAATGTTTATAGGTTCATTAAGATTTTACCCTTTATTAAATGCGTAGTTCCATAGATTAATTACAATTCACAATGTGCAGATAAAAACAAATTAAAAAAATGAAACCAAACTACCATGGGGTTCATCATTGTCCACATGTTTGGGTCGGGCCTGGAAATGTTGCCCTGAAGTTTGGAGTTAAAAGCATATCATGGCCACAAGCAAGAAACGAAAGAAAAAGAATATTATAAAATGCAAAATATGGCTGACACATTTAATATAGCACATGGGCAAAAGCCGAGCATGAGCTCTACCCCTTATTATGGCCATCACCCTGGTTCCTATAGCCCTATGAGTGCCCCCAAATCATTGAGGAACCCATGCAAGTCCCAACCCCTTGTGGGCATTGAACTGCCCCACCTTAAGAGGGTAATAATTTCTTATATCATACACAACACATTCTCATTTCCTGGAGCCCTGACAAGTAATACATAGAAAAATCAAGAAAATGAAAAAGGAAAATAAAGTAGGGTGGAAAATCAAAGGACGAGGTAACTCATGTATCCATGATTGCTCTCTCCTACATCTATACACCCAAATAATCATCATTTCCATCCTTGAACCCATGGAATTTGGCCTTGAGTACCTTGTGTCCCCATCCTTTCATCATCATTCACATGACACCTATCAATTAAAATATGTATCAGGGACCTTTATTTCCCCTTAGGGACTGGGAACACCTAATAGGGTTGTTCATTACCCACTCCTACCTAGGGAGGTAACACTAAATTTGAAAAGGAAGCCCACTATGAAGTCTCAATGTGCCCTTGATAATCAAGCTTGGTTCACTTAGATGTACCAATGAATTATTGTACCGAATTGTGAGGATGCACATTGGATATTATATGTAATTAGCAGGTGATTTCATCATGGGTTAGGAAACTTAAGCGGGGCCCAAGTCCACTAGAGGACCATATTGACACCCTTGGCTGAAGCATTGAGACTCATGAGACTCCCATCATGTGTAGAGCATCATTCCATGCCATGGGTGCCCTCAACACCTTCAACAGTCTACTCATTTCCCTAAATATTTCACAAGATGATGTGCTAGGACCAATTTGCCCTAATCGGCTTAGCAATAAATGTCCCAGAGGATGTTTTTATCATTCCTTAAGACATGGGAGGGAAATCACCGCTAAAGCCCTCACTAATGGAGCATTATAGTCTATTCTATCATTAGGGGACCCATGAGGCCAGTTTTTGTGTGCAAATTCCTAGATCTGACAATCTCAGGAATCCTATTGCAACCAGCTAAATTTACTACTATTTTGTAAATTACATTACATAATTAATTCAGATTTCTTTATAAATTATTGCATTAAATTACTGAGGCAACCTACAATTAATACTTTATGATTCTAAAACAAGAAAACTGAGCAAAGAACAAATCACACATAGGACACCTTTATTTTGGACTAAGTCCCTGGAAAAACGCAATGCGGGAAAACCAGCGCAGCAGATCTAAGGGTTTGTATTATTAAGTAGTAGAAATTTATGAATACATCGTAGAATACCTCAAGGGTTATTCAGTTACAGAGAAAAATATTGGCAGAAAGAATCTGAGTTTTATCTCACTCAATCACTGGAAAATACGGTTGATCCGGTCACTGGATGAGGTGCCCCTGGCAGGCTCTACGCTACCACTCCACAGTCCCTACGTAGTCCCTGCGTCATCCTCTCTGGGAATTGGGTCACCCCAGCTATGGATCGATCTAACTCCCAGAATCTCAGATCTCAACCTCCCAGTCTCACACCCCGGCTCCCGACTTCTGGAACTGTCCGACAGTAAAATCTCAGAAACCCTATCAAGCACTCCACAGCGTTTTCATAGCCCTACGTGGCTCTGCGCTGGCTCTGCATCAACCTGTCTGGCTTTGCGTTGGCTATGTTGGACATCTCTCTGCCTCTCTCTATTGATGATTCTCCAGCTGAGAAAATTCTCTCTCCAGAAGCTACTTATGCCCCTCACTGCGCTGGAATCAACTAGATCTAATCTTCGTCTGAGCACTTGCTCCGTTAGAAGAATTCGATCACTTGATTCACTCGGTGTGTCTTTCCAAATGGCCCTCAAGCCTTCCTTTAGAGTCTTCGCATTGAGAAATCAACAACCGAGATTAAATATCTAATCAACAACTAAGATTATAACTTGACTTGATCTTTGCTTTTTCTAGATCATTCTCACTCTGTTTTATTAATACCCTTTAATTGTTTAATTTCCCTAAGTTTAAACTTAGGGTCCCCATTAAAATAATTAATTTTTATAATGAAACATATTCCTAGTGGAATTTTCACAAATGGTTTCTGGGTTCTTTGGAATACATGTGCCTAAGCCTCTCCACAAATTTGGAGAATTATAGCACTTCCAATGCTACCAAAAATCAACACTCCCTCTTAGCGAGGAAAGTGCTCTAACAACATGCCTACCGCATACTGCTCTGACCCTGAAGCATCCTCTGCACTGCTGAAGTCTAACAAGTTGTCCATCAGCCATTGCGCTGTTGCTGCAACTGTATTGTTGCCCATGACATTTCCACTTCCACTGCTACATCTGTACTATAGCTCCCTCTCAAGTGTTGCATCTACTATGCTGCTAGCACTACCACTGCTAACACTGCATCTATACTGCAACTTAGCTGCTGAGAGAAGCAACTGAAACGACCCAAAAACTGAACAAGCATTCAGTGGATGCACATTGGTGTTGAAAATATGACTACTGATAACTACTGCATTGTCCCTCTAATGCATTGTGCTACGGCTACTGTGCACTGCGTTGTTGTTGTTGCTCTACACTGCTCAGAAGTATGCGTTGCTACCCACTGCAATTGTCGCTCCATCACTCCTTGACTTCCACTGAAAACTCCTCCATCCCACTACTGCTGATCATGGGATCCCATAGCAAAGTGATGATCCATGAGGTGGGCTCCTCAAGAATCCTGCCCAACTGAAGTTCAAGATGAACTACAGTTCTATGTCGCCCCATTTCTCTCCTGGACAAGCGTGGGCACTCATGGAAAACTCATCCTACTCGATCTTCGGGGCTGCAACTTTAGGATTGTGTTTTTCATCCTTGTCCTTTTTCTTCAAAGGACATTGTGATGCAAAGTGGCCCATCTCGCCACATCTGAAACACTTCACCTTCGAGACATCTCTCTTCTGTCTCCGTTACCCTTGCTATATCTTTGATGCGATGGTTGCATTCTCCTCCTCCTCCGGATTCTTCGATCAGCTCCCGCTGCTAGCGTCAAGCTTGCACTTGACTAGATCTCTCCTCAGCTCCTCCTCCTAAAGTGCTGCCCACATCTGCTCCCAAGTAGGAAGCGTAGCCCTCCCCAAATTACTTTGGAAAAAAAAATTCCACTCCTCCGTGACTGCGTTAAGGGCTAACCTCACCATAGTTGCAGTAGTTGGGGTGGATCCCACGGCTTCCAACTAGTCTCAAATCTCATGAAGTCTCGTAAGGAATGAAGTAATGTGCTCCCTTTTCTACATCTGGATCAACCAGAGCTTATGCTCCAAGTACATCTTTCGTTGCTCAGAATTTCCTTCGTATAGCAGGGACAAGGCCTCCCATATCTCCCTAGCGGTGTTCTTGCCAGATATATGAGAGACTATGTGATCCTTCACACCATCGAGGATTAGTCTAATAGCCTTTTCCATATCGGATTTGTACTTCTTGTTTTGATCCGGATCTGTAGGTACAACAACCACATTGTCTACGAACACTTTGAGATCACATTCGTCTAGAAGGAATTTGATTCTTTCCTTCCAAATTACGTAGTTGGAGGATCCCTCCAACCAATCTTGATCTCTTAGTTCGTGAGATGTCATTTCAGCCGAAAACTATCAAACTACTCCTCTTCTTCCCCCATTGCGCAGCACTAGGAAGGCTTACGAACTCCTTATGGAGCTCGTAGATCTGTTGCCTGGATCTGCTACTCAGATCTTGGAAAAAATGTTGAATTCCTCGGCAAGGAACTCACTGAGGAAGGATTCCCCGCTATGTGCTCTTCTTCTTCTTCTGACGCTTTTCTACTCGGCAAATTCCTATAGAAAACTTGTGTTCGTCTAGCTCTGTGTAAAGGCTCAGTGTTGATCCCTCTTCCTCGACAAGATCTCAAACCGGAATTCTTACCTCTCTATCGACTCACTCAGAGAAAGACAACCTCGGAAAATTAGCCCTCCTGGCTAGAACTGAGCAATCCCTCTACGGATTCGATCTGTTGCTACTGCAGTAATTTGGCCTTCACTTCAGTGCTATATCCACTCTTCATGTTTCACATCAAATGCTCTGATACCATTTGAAAATTCCTAGATCTGACAATCGCAGGAATCCTACTGCAACCAGCTGAATTTACTATTCCTCTTTTGTAAATTACAATACATAATTAATTCAGATTTCTTCATGAATTATTGCGGTAAATTACTGAAGCAGCCTACACATAATACTTTATGATTCTGAAACAAGGAAACTAAGCAAAGAACAAATCACACATAGAACACCTTTCTTTTGGACTGTCCCCGGAAAAAACCCAATGCGCGAAAACCAATGCAGCAGATCTGAGGATTTGTATTATTAAGTAGTCTCAATTTCTGAATACATTGTTGAATACCTCAAATGTTATTTAATTATAGAGAGAGAAATACTGGTAGAAAGAATGTGAGTTTTACCTCACTCAATCATTGGAAAATATGGTTGATCTGGTCACTGGATGAGGTTTCCCTGGCAGGCTCTGCGTTGCCACTACACAGTCCCTGCATCACCCTCTTTGGGCACTACGTCACCCTAGCTATGGATCGATCTAACTCCTAGAATCTAAGCTCTCATCCTCTCGATCTGACCCACCAGATCCCGGCTTCTAGAACTGATCCGATAGTAAAATCTTGGAAACCCTCTCAATGATTGCACAATCACTGCGCAGCCTCTATGTAGCCCTACATGGCTCTGCGCTGGCTCTATGTTAGCCTATCTGGATTTGCACTGGCTACGTTGTACGTCTCTCTGCCTCTCTCTGTTGATGATTCTTCGGCTGATAAAATTCTCTCCAGAAGCTACTTCTGCCCCTCACTGCACTAGAATCACTTATATCTAATCTTCGTCAAAGCACTTGCTCGATCAAAAGAATTCGATCACTTGATTCACTCGGTTTGTCTTTCCAAATGGAACTCAAGCCTTCCTTTATAGTCTTCTGGTTGAGAAATCAACAATCAAGATTAGATCTGTACTCAACAACTAAGATTATACTTGGCTTGATCTTTGTTTTTTCTAGATCATTCTCACTCTGTTTTATTAATACACTTTAATTATTTAATTTCCCTAAGTTTAAACTTAGGGTCCTTATTAAAATAATTAATTTTTATAATAAAACATATTCCGAGTGGAATTTTCACAAATGGTTTCTGGTTCTTTGGAATACATGTGCCTAAGCCTCTCCACAAATTTGGAGACTTAGAGCACTTCCGATGCTACCAAAATTCAACATTTTGTGCCCCAAACTCACTTTGGGGCCCCACATGATGAATTGCATGGAGAGTAAGGAGCCATCCCCTTGTTCATGATTTATGGAGCCCTCTCACACACTTTGGCACCAGGAGGACTCAACGTGGCCCTCCAATGACCTTACATCAGCATGATTTCATCAATTTTGCTAGCAGTTGGATCGTTATTTCATAATTTGTAAAAGCTACTTGGTCGGCTTGTGACCAAGCCATGTATTTTGCACATTCTTATAATGTTAGGGTCCTTGGGCTAATAATTTGGATGGTTATTTCATAATTTGTAAAATCTACTTGGTCGGCTTGTGACCAAGGAATGTATTTTGCACATTCTTATAATGTTAGGGTCCTTGGGCTAATAATTAGACCTACTAGGTCTCATATAATAAAACTCAACTTCATTTGTATTGGATCATCATCACACTTGGGAATTTTGGCCTTCTTGGAAAATCCAAACTTTTTCTTTGGAGTAGCTATTGGATGTCTTTGATGCATTTTTAAATTTGGAGTTGAAATTCGATTTTCTTTGGAGCTATATCTTGACTTGTGGATGGATATATCATATTGTCATCTTGTAAGTGCCTCTTATTGAAATTTCATTTTTGAAAAATGTTTAATGTATGGAATTTTTACAACTAGATTAACGCTATATTTTTCCATAATTGTTCAAGATTTATTTTGAAACCAATTTGGTTGGCAATTTCACATGTTACTCATACCCTGAATGTTCCTAGTGGATGAAATTTTGTTTTTCCTCCATAAAACTCCATAAATTTTAAGTGGGTAATTTTTTAGGGTTGGTAGCTAGGGCATCAGACCTTGACCTCCTTAAAGACAATTATGGAAAACTTGAAGCATCTAGGACTCGATAAGCCCCAAGAAGAAGGCTCTGGTCCAAACTATTTCATGATCAAATCCTTCGTTCTCCATATTTTCTTCTCCCAAAGTTTTGGTCCCCTCTTCTTGGACAACTTGCTTAGGGCATCGAACGAAATTCTCTTGAGAGTGAAAGGGTGGATTCTAGGATCATAGGCTTTAAGCTATGGGTCTGAGCAAGAAGTCCTCAAAGTTTGACAAGCATCCCTTGTGTTCTCATCCATAAAAATTCTTTCCCGATGTGTGCCGTAGAAGGGAAACCCTAGTTTGCATTTCCATGACTTGGGGACTTCTTCGAGGGTTATATGAGCTTAGTATTCATTGGAATAAATCATAAGAATCCCTTCCTTCTCCTTGCCTTGATTGCGGGAGTAACTTTAACCATGATAATTCACAAAACCCTAGATCTCGTGCAACTTTTTTCTAGGTCTCTAACAGGGAGAGAAAACCCTTTTCAAGTGCCATATTATCACATAGAGCTTCCCTTAAGAAGTCCTACCTCATCACCTAGTACCTCAAACCCTAAAACATCAATTAATGGTGATTGTTTATCTATCGGGACTCCTACTATCGATGAAAGTCCGTAAAGAGCAGGGGACACTGGCTATGATGACAGTGGGACATTGTCCCATTGTTATCACTTAGTCTAGCGCTTTGACCATTAGGCTTTCCCTCCTTAGGGCCTGCTAGATTGTGTGGTAACACAACCTACAATATAAAGTAAATGGCTTGTGACATACAAGCAGGTGATAACAATAGCAAGTCTTAATGAATGCTAAGAAACGAGTGAAGGTGAGATGAGGAGAAGGAAGGAGAGGCGGCAAAGGCAGCGATAAATGGATCGAGGAAAGAGAGATGACAGTTACTGAAGCTAGCACAAAAAAACTGAACCAAATACGCAAAGGGGACAACAATAGAGATGAACAACTAAAGCCAAGAGGTAAGAGGTGGCAACACTAGTTGAGATAAAAAATAAGGCAGGTGAGAACTGACAACTTTGAAGCACAAATAGTGAAGGAAATAAGAAAAAATTGACAATGCTAGTGTTGAAATGAGGAATGCAATAGACAAGTGGAAGGAAGCATTGGACCAATGGTTGGAGATGTGATCCCATAGCTGCAGTCTATAGGATGTGACAACCAAGACCAAAGTCCCTAATAGGCAAAGGAGAGGCATGGTGATTGGTCCCATGAATGCTAAGAAGTGAGTGAAGGTGAGAAGAGGAGAAGGAAGGACAGGCGACAAAGGTGGGGATAAATAGGTGGAGGAAAGAGAGATCAAAGTTACTGAAGCCAGGAAAAAAAAACTGAACCAAATACACAAGAAGGGACAACAATAGAGATGAACAACTGAAGCCAAGAAGTGAGAGGTGGCAACACTAGTTGAGATATCAAATAACAGAGGTGAGAACTGACAAATCCGGAGCATAAATAGTGAAGGAAAGAAGAAAACATTGACAATGCTAGTGTTGAAATGGGGTATGCAATATACGAGTGGAAGCAAGCATTGGAGCAATGGTTGGAGATGTGATCCCATAACTGCAATCTATAAGATGCGAAAACCAAGACCAAAGTCCCTAATAAGAAAAGGAGAGGCATGGTGATTGGTCCAATCCAAGGAGAAGCCATCTCAGGTCGGGCCCTACCTGAGAAGACAACCTAGAGAGACCCATTAGTGGTTATGTAACCTAGGAAAGGGGAAAACAAATGCAACAAAGAGAGATGAAATAGGAGGAGGACTTGCCCAAGGTTATTAAAAAGTAAAGAAGTATAAAGGAGAAAGGGTTCATGAGTAAAATTATGAATGGGTGTGCTATTGCATGAAATATTTGAGCTTACTCAGGTAGCAGCACATGAGAAGAGGTCTGTTTGGCCATGTTCAGTGTTGCCACATGCCTAATAAGCTAAGCCGCAGGTCTGTATGTAGTAACTAAAGTGATACAAAGAAGCCGAGAGGTTTAGGTCTATGGTAGAGATGTAAAAGAGGTTGACATCTTTGGATATAAGGTGCTAGGTGATGGAAGGGTTGTTTAAGGGTTTGAACAACAGTCTTTGTGCCCTAGTCAGGGCTTCCCTCAATGTTATGATACCCTTAAGAGTCTGCTCAGAAGTATGATAAGTTCTGTAGAAATTTGAATAATAGCTGAATTATTCACCAAGATTATCCTGATTACACACTATTTAAGCTTCATGCATAATACATAACCTCTTCTAAAATTGATCATCAATATGCGGAAATAGAAGCAGTCGCATGCGCACATTAAAACATAATCAAGCACACATATAACATAGTATGTAATGGGGAAAGAATACCGCTGAAAACCCCCAACTATCTGTATATTTTAATGATAGAGAACATGTAACAATACATAGCACAAAGCTCCTCACAAATTTCCTCAAAGACTATCTCAACATGCTACACACAAACTAGCTCAGATATGAACAAGTCACTAGTTCAAATCTCCTCCACCTGTCTGCCTGCCTCTACCGCGCAATCCAAGATGAATAATGATGAGATCCAAGTTTGAATCCCACTGGCTTGTACTACACAATCCTCATGGGAAATCTCAATCAATGTGTGTGAAAATCTCATGCACAGCTATAGTCAACAAATAGCCACACTCACCCTTTCACCCACCTCTAACACCTGGTCTCCACTGAACTATCCATGCACTGAGTTAACTGATGTATTCTTTAGTTGATTTATGAGTTAATAATTAGTGAATTAATTAATAATTAATTCACACCACTCATGAATAGTGTATTAATCAGTCAGACTAAATATAACTAGTTCAACTAAGTTAAACCGAACACAACTCCATCAACCGTCTCATCAACTCCACCAAACTCTGTCACATGAGTTCTAACTGAAGTCAACCATGCAATAGCTCAACTAAACCCTAGGAATAGCGTAATTCCTTCTGTCAGCTGCATGTGCCACATCCGTAGCTCAAATTGAAGTGTTGCAAGAGGATAAGATAATGTTTATAGTCCAAATATTATTAAGGGTTAATAATATTCGATCGTTCTATTTTTTAGCTCAAGAAATTTCTTTAAAAATAGATTCCGCCTCAATGTCTAAAAATAGAGGTCCATCTGCTTTTACCAACTTCGACCAATCATCCATAAATAGCATCCCGCAACTCATAGACCATGATCCATAGTCTAAAAATAGACTTTGCGCCAAAAATAGCCTGCGGGCCCACTTAGTGAAGGCGACTTCATTTCACTAAGCTCCATCATCTTGTTACATTTTCAAAACTCCCTCTCAACAAGATATGGATTATCTGCAACCCCTATCCTGCCTCTGTGGAATTCGAACTTGCTCCTGGTGAGCGCCTTCGTCAAGATGTCAACATCCTGATCCTCCGTGGGAACATATGAAAGTAACATGATTCTCCGCTGAACACAATCTCTGATATGATGGTACCTGATGTCGATATGTTTGGATCTATCATGAAATAATGGCTTAGCCGAGAGTTTAATGCAACTTTTGTTATCACAATAAATCACAGTAGGCTCCAAGTGTGACTCGAACAATCCGACGAGAATCTTCCTCATCCAAATAGCCTCGCATGCAGCCAAGCTTGCTGCCATGTACTCACTTTGGATGCTTGAACGGACCGCTTCTTGGACAAGGATAACCGTTGTCGACCCCGATACCGAATCCCCCTCTCCGTATGTGCTCTTTCTGTCCGTTGGGCTCCCTGCCCAATCTACATCCGTGAAGCCACATAGCTTCACCTCATCCTCCTATCTGTACCACAAGCCATATCCCGATGTGCCTCTAAGATAACACAATACATGCTTGCCTGCCTTCCAAAAGAGCTTGGTAGGCTTAACCATAGCTTGCGAAATATGGTTAACAGCATAGCATATATCGGGTCGTGTATTGACTAGATACATAAGCGACCCCACCAACTTTCGATAAACAATGGCATCCACTACCTCCGTCGAAGTAGCATCCTCCTTCCTCCAACCTCCAGGAAGAGGAGTATCAATAGGCTTGTAGCCATGCATGTTGAACTTCTCCAGTATTTCCCGGGCATACTTACCCTGAGAAAAAAATAGTCCATCACTGTGCTGCCAAATTTCCAATCCTGTGAAAAACAATGAAGGAGGCCCAAGTCCTTCATCTCAAACTCTCTAGCAAGATCCTCTCAAGGAAAGTATCAACAAATTTCATCACCCGTCAAAATCAAATCATCTACATAAAGTACAATGATCAAGAATCTCTACTCCTCCACCACAACTGCACAAGTTAGGATCCGCCTACTCTTGGAGAACCCAAGTCCGGTGAAATAACTCGGCTCATCCGTGTGTACCAAGCACGAGGCAAGCTTGTCAACCCATACAACATTTCTTGGAGCTCCACACGCGCGTACTCGGGCCGCTCGCGGATCTCCTCAAACCTTCAGGCTGCTCTATGTACACCTCCTCCTCAATGACTCCGTTGAGAAGCGCAGTCTTCACATCCATCTGATGAATGTGCCATCCCATCTGCGCTGAGAGAGCAAGGATCGTCCATATGGAAGAGTACCTTGCGACAGGTGCAAAAGTCTCCTCATAATCGATCCCCTCGATCTGTGAAAAGCCACGGGCGACAAATCTCGCCTTGTACTTCTCCACACTCCCGTCAGCCGCCTGCTTCACTTTGTAGATCCATCGCGAACCCACCACTGATTTCCCCACCGGTCTTCGGACAATCTCCCATGCACTGTTCCTGACGATCGAATCATATTCTTCGATCATGGCATCAACCCATGCGGGTTCCTTCACAGCTTCCTCAAAAGAGGATGGCTCGTCACGATACATTTGCTCACAAGAGACACTTATCCAAAGGTACCGATCCTACTTGAAACTCCGCGCTCGTGCTACAGGTGGTCCCTTTGCCCCTTCTCCTCGCATCTTGCAGCCGCCGGCCGCTCGTAGTGCGCTTCCACCCTCTGATGGTTGGCGCTGCATGAGTGGTCTCTTCCACTCCATGAACTTTCTCTTGTGGCTGATCCACATCCTGAAGCTCATCCTTAGGAACTAATAGCTCCTCCTCTGCATGCAAGTGTGGCTTCCTCTCAAGCGAACACTTCATGGCTTTCTCCTCCTGAAATTTGATATCTTGTCGCACAATAGTCTTGCGGCTGTCTGGAAAATACACACGATAGTTGTGGGGCGTATCAGTGTATCCCACAAATATCCCAACCTCTGCGGTCGGCTCCAGCTTCTTCCTGGCATCCTTCGTCACATGAATGTAAACAGGTGAACCAAAAATCCTCAAATGGGAAATATCAGGCTTCTTACCATAAAACGCCTCCTCGGGTGTACTCATGCCAAGTATCCTGTGAGGACAACGGTTCTGCACATATACTGCAGTATTGCATGCCTCCGCCCACAAGTGAATGGGTAGGCCTTGATCATGCAACATCGCCCGTGCAGCACCCACGATCGTTCTGTTCTTCCGCTCAGCAACCCCGTTCTACTGTGGGTTATGGGGTGCTATGAGCTCTCTCCGAATTCCTTCTGCGCTGCAAAAGTCCTTGAATTCGCCAGAGATGAATTCACCACCATTGTCGCTCCTAAGAGCCTTCACCTGCTTCCCCGATTCCTTCTCAACCAGCGCCTTGAACTCACAGAACTTTGAGTATGTCTTGCTCTTCTTCTACATGAAGAAGATCCAGCACTTCCGAGAAAAATCATCAACAAAGATCACATAGTACCTGTGCTTTGCTGTCGAAGCTACTGAGAAAGGTCCACACACGTCTGTGTGGATTCTCTCAAGGATCGTCGTGGCGCAACTATCCTTCTCGTGAAAGGTGGCTTTCACAAATTTTCCCAAGGTACACCCCTTGCACTGATCTGACTGCGCAAGAGTGCCTTTAGGAAGCCCAATAGAAATCTGCTGCAGTATCTTCAAAGCTCCATGGTGAAGGTGGCCCAATCTCCGGTGCCACAACTCGCCATCATCCCGGCTCACCACTCCTTCAGCCTTGCATGCCATTGCTGCACAACCATCTACATGCAATTGATAAAGGTTCTTGACTCGAACCCCTATCTTCCAGGTTTCTCCAGTTGTCTTACTGTGCAGGAAAGCCTTTCCCTCGCTGAAGACAACATCATACCCCTTGTCTTCTAACATCGCCACAGAGATCAGATTCTTCTTCAATCCTGGAACATGCATCACTTCCTTCAATACGAAGGGTTTACCATACTCCCTCTCAAAGGAAATGGTACCGATACCAGTCGCACTGTATCTACCATCATCGCCCATCTCGATGTGCACTCCAAGATCTTTCTCATCCAGATCTGAAAACAAATCTTGATCTCCAGTCATGTGAAAAGACGCACCACTGTCCAAGAACCATACTGATCCCATCACACTTGAGACCAAGCATGCGATCAGTGAAAAATCCAGCTCAAACTGCGAGGCTAAGGCCTCTCCTGCTGCAGATCCAGCAGCATGCTTATTTTTCTTCTTCTACGCACAATTTGTGGCATAATGTCCATGCTGGTGATAGTGAAAGCACTTCACCTTGGACATGTCTTGCTTCTTGCCTTTTTCACCAGAATGAGAAGATTTCTTGCTCTTCCCCTTCTTTGCTTTGGAAGCCAAAGCGCAATTTTCTTCATCAGATGCCTTTGATGAAGGTCCGTCCCTGGTACTCCGCCTTATCTCCTCTTGCATGAGATCCTACCAAAGTCGCTCCCATCCTGGCAATTTCTCCCGACCATTGACAGAATCCTGATAGGAATGCCAACTCTTCAGAAGACCAAGGAGAGCCAAGTCCACCAAGTCCTCCTCATCTACAGTCACCCCCACACTTCCCAGCTCATCCCTGCATTGGGTGAACTTCGTGAGGTACTTGGGTATACTGTCGCCTTTCTCCATCTTTATGTTTCTGAGTTTATCCTTGAGCGCCAACTTCCTCTGGTCGCTCTTTCTTTGGAAAAAATCTGTCAATACTTTCCACATCAATTATGGAGAAGTTTTTCCATGCAGGCTGGATACAATGTGATCCTTCACGCCCTCCAACAGAATCTTTCGACATTTTGTTGTCTTCTTTTGCCAAGCCTCAACTTGAGCAGAATCAGTAGGCTTTGGGACTTCAACATCTATGAACTCCTTCAACCCATTGTCATCTAACACCGCCTCCATCTTGTCCTTCCATGCAACATAATTCGAGCTGCCCTCAAGGGCATACTCCAATCGCAATCCGTTGAAAGACATTTCAACTTTGACACCAAGAAAACTCTTCTGCAAATTCGAATTCCACCAGCTCAAAACTCAACCACTTCTGATCTGTGAGAACAAAGTATTTCTAGCACAGAGATCGACTTTAGGGGAATTTACTGGATTTATCACCTTTCAAAGAAAGGATGGATCCAGAGGCTACCTGGCCCGCTTACAGACTCTGTCTACCGAAATAAATTGTAATCACTGTAATAGATCTGATGATCAATTTCGCTCTGATACCATGTAGAAATTTGAATAATAGCTGAATTATTCACCGAGAGTATCCTGATTACACACTATTTAAGCTTCATGCATAATACATAACCTCTTCTACAATTGATCATCAATATGCAGAAATAGAAGCAGTCGCATGCGCACATTAAAACATAATCAAGCACACATATAACACAGTATGTAATGGGGAAAGCATACAACTGAAAACCCCCAACTATCTGTATATTATAATGATAGAGAACATGTAACAATACGAAGCACAAAGCTCCTCACAGCTCTCAGCACTATCTCACATGCTACACACAAAACTAGCTCTGAGATGAACAAGTCACAAGTTCAAATCTCCTTCACAAGTCTGCCTACCTCTACTGCGCAATCCAAGATGAATAATGATGAGATCCAAGTTCGAATCCCACTGGCTTGTACTGTGCAATCCTCATTGGCAATCTCAATCAATGTGTGTGCAAATCTCATGCACAAGTATAGTCACAACTGATAGTAGACTCACCCTTTCAGCCACCTCTAACACTGGTCTCCACTGAACTGTCCATGCAATGCAGTTAACCGATGTATTCTTTAGTTGATTTATGAGTTAATAATTAGTGAATTAATTAATAATTAATTCACACCACTCATCACTAGTGTATTTATCAGCTAGACTAAATACAATTAGTTCAACTAATTTAAACCGAACACACCCAATTAACTCCATCAACTCCACTCCAAACTCTACCACATGAGTTCTAACCGAAGTCAACTATAACAGCTCAACTAACCCTTAGGAAAAGCATATTTCCTTCTTGTTAGCCGCATGTGCCACATCCGTAGCTCAAATCAAGTGCTCCAAGATAAGATAATGTTTATAGTCTAAATATTATTAAGGGTTAATAATATTCGATCGTTCTATTTTTAGCCCGACAGCCTAAAAATAGATTCCGCCTCAATGTCTAAAAATAGAGGTCCATCTATTTTTACCAACTTGACCAATCATCCAAGGTAGCATCCTGCAACTCATAGACCATGATCCATATGTCTAAAAATAGACATAGTCTAAAAATAGACTTTGTGCCAAAAATAGCCTGCAGGCCCACTTAGTGAAGGTGACTTCTTTTCACTAAGCTCCATCATCTTGTTGCATTTTCAACAAGTTCCGCTCTGTTTTTTTTGTGCATAGGAGAGAGGAAAAAGACCTTAAGAAGGAGACATATGGATTGATATTTCAGCCACAAATTATGGGTCTATTGAAAAACTATTCTATGCATATGTCTCTCCTAAAGTGGGCTGCATCCAGCCTCAGGCAGTTGTACAAAAGTGCAAGTTTATGCGTAGAGTATAGGGCTAATACAATGAAGAAAAATAGAGTTAACGTGGAGTAGATTAATTGGAAGGGAGAGTTGCATTGGAGTAGTTGGATAAGATTGTCCAAAAGGGCTTAGGATAATAGATTTCAGATGCCCTAGCGATATCAACAAGAAGCAGAAGTGTGATAGTTAAGAGGGCAGTTTTGTGGAGCCCTAGTACAATGATCAAGGTCACGCAAGCTTGGTACTTTTAAGAGGGAAATTTGATGGAGCCCTAGAAGACCTCATGTACATTGTTCATTGAAGGATATAAATTGTTAGGAGGCAGATTTGTGAGCCCTAGTTCAGTGGGTTGCCGGAGGGAAAACTCAGTAATAAGAGAGCATATTGTAAAGACCTTAAGAACGTGATCCTTTGGAGCCGTAAAGGACATTGTTAGTAGGCAGATCACGGAGCCAGTGTTCAATCATCTTGGAGCAGCCAAGAGTAGTTGATAGTAGCAGGTTCATGGCTAGAGATGCAAGCATTCTGATGTTGCAAAAGTTGCAGTGATCAATAGAAGAGGAGGCAAAGTACCTACCAAAAGTGTTCAAGGTACGTGGACTGAAAGGACTGTTATCATTTATGTGCACCTTCAGCAAGCAGGTCAAGTGTATTTTGTTCATGGAAATATTGGTGGTCATAGTTGTTGATACCAAGCCCTAGTTGTGTCTTGTATCAAGATTCTATGTAAGGACCGTGATCCACAGTATAGGAGCCCTAAGAATTTTGTATTAAAGTTTGTATATAACAAGTTTTGATTTGAAAATTTGTCTTGTGCATTGGTTTATTCACTGTTATTTGTTATTCCACTATGCAAAATGCTTGTGTTGTGGCATTAGAATGTGTTTGTGATCGTGATCTTAGACTCAAACCCGATTCTAAAGTGTTGTGGAAAAATCAACAAGCTATCCACATTATACTAGCCATTGGAAATATCCAACCCCTCATTCAAGTAACGTTGTGCAAGAAAAGTGGAAAGTTTGAATTCTTAAGAACTCATGATAATTTTTCAAAAAAGTGAACCCATTCTTTGATGGAACATTGTACGCTTAGGACAATTTGGGCCTCCTTTTGTAAAATTGAACCTCTAATTAGTGGGACATCTAACCTCATTTGAGGGATTTAAGTAATGCAATGAAAAAATTGTAATCTTACCTAGTCTCCAAGCATATTGTGGATGAAAAGTCACTTATTTTTTGAAGCAAAAAGAGGAAATATGTTGAGAGCCTCATCTATAAATAGAGAACTCTCTCTCCTTTGCAAATCATTGTGAATTTTTGAGATCATTTTGCCATAATATGAAATATTTTCATGAAATATTTGGTGTTCATCCTTGTAATATTCCTACTGTAAATTTACAATGATTAACAAAGACACACAATAATTACAACATAGAAGAATATTCAACAAACACCATAAACAAACAGAAATTATGCGCTAGAACACCAAACTGGCCAATTTTATTAAATATGAGTGTTGGAGTACAACATATGTTGGAGAGAGTGAACCTGGGATTGCACAAGGCAAGCTACAAGCCTCAGGTGATTAGTACAAAATACCCAACTGCTGTAGTAATTCTTCTCTCTAGAAAACTGCGCTGGCCCTTTGTTCCTACATTGCTGGCTGAGTTCAGACTCTAATTTCCCCCCTAAAAACAACCCAAAAAATTCTAAGATATTAGGGGTGGACTCCTTGCCACAAACCCAGAAAAACCCAAAAATTATTTCCCTTGGTTTTGACCTTCCAAATTTGGCCTCTCACTGCTTGGCCCCCCCTCCAAACCATAAATTGCACTTGTATTTTAATCTGTCAATTCTTGCTCCCAAAATACCAGCAATCCCCTCCAAATAAGTCTCCAACCAAAATCCCAGTAGCCCAACTCCTCAATCCTCTGATCAAGGCTTTTCCCAAATGTCCTACACTAGTGACTGCGCAGTTCTGTAGGGGATGACGCAGTCTTGGGCTTAAGAAATATGCTCTGCATGTTATGATGCCTACTCTATTGTAGCCTCACTCCTCCAGGATGGAAATTGGTCAAGGAATACTCGGGTGACTCCACAAACTCAACACCCAACTCCTTTGCTCCTCCACAACTGTGTGGCCTCCTCTACTGTGTATTGCCTGACCCAGAACTATGTGAATGTCGGCAGAATGTGTCTCCTCCGATCTTAAGATGATAAAGAAGCCCTCCTAAGGTGGCACTCGAGGTCCACTGAAGAAAGGTTGAGCTTCACTCATTGGGAAGCTCTAGTGCTAAACAACACAATGTGGCTCAGGTTAACAGCTAAGGCAACAATGATTTTTGAATTATCGAAAGGCCCCAAATGCTGCTTCACTCCTCCTATTTATGCTTGAAGGTCTTGATTCTCATGGGGGCACCATTTCTAATTTTGATCTCACTTTAGGAAATCTAATTGCCTTCCATGAGTGCATATTATTTGTGGGTGAGTAGCCCCCACATTCCACTAGCATTCACATCGACCCACTTTTCCGAAGTTTCCTCCACAATATTTTCCCTAGACCACCACTAACAAAATTGTTAAAATTGTTCCTCTTACTTTAGGAAAATAATTAGCAAGGCACGTTACAGTCCTCCCCTCCCAGATGTTGCTTGTCCCCAAGTAACTATAGAGATAGATGCTGCAAAATCTGTTCACTAACCCACGTAGCATCCTCCTCCGGAAAATCCTTCCACTTGACCAAATGCTCCCTGAACACCCTGTTTCTCAACCTCCTTTCCTGGGTCTCCAATATGGGCTCTGGTGTCAAAACCAAATGCCCCTCATCATCCAATGGAGGCAACTTGATTGCTGCTATGACCTGTTGCACCAACGCCTTTTTCAAGCATGAAACATGAAACACATTGTGGATCTGGCTCTCCGAAGGTAGCTCCAACTAATAAGCCACCTCTCCAACCCTCCCGACCACCCTGTAAGGCCCATAAAACCATGGTCGAAGTTTTTCTGCACCTTTCTGCTTGAGTGAAGACTGTCTATATGGCTGCAAGCATAGGTAGACCATGTCTCCACCCTATGCTTATCAACATGCATCTTCTGTTGATTTTGAGCCACTTGCAAGTTGTTCTTAAGAGCTTGGAGAATCTCCTGGCTCTCTTGAACCCAATCCTTTTCCCTTGGGATTATGCTATCTCTAAATATCATGTCAGAAAAAGAGAGTGCATCATATCCATAGAGTGATCGAAAAGGAGATATATCGATTGACATGTGGTAAGCAGTGTTGTAGCAAAACTCCCCAAGATGAAGCCACTTGACCCACACTCTTTGCTGACCTGTCACATAGTGGCGCAGGTACCCTTCCAACAACTTGTTCACGATCTTCGTCTGCCTATCGATTTGGGGGTGATAGCTAGTGCTGGGTGTAAGCTCTATCCCCACCAACCAGAACAACTCCTACCAGAAAGCCCCCATAAACCTGCTATCTTTGTCACTAACAATGGTCTTGGGAAGACCATGTAACCGGAAGACCTCCCAAATGAATAACTCGGCCACCCAAGAGGCTGAAGACTTGATGGGATGGTGAATAAATGGGAAAACTTGGTCAATCTGTCGACCACTACATAAATGCAATCTTGTCCCTGCGCAATTGGAAGCCCCGTGACAAAATCCATGGATACGCTTTCCCACTTCCTCTCCAGATGGGAAGCGGCTGTAATAAACTGGTTGGATGTGACAACTTCACCTTGTTCCTGTAATAGTCCACGCACTCCCACACTTGCCTCAACACATCTCCCTTGAGCACCCGCCAAGAGAAACTCTCTCTAACAGCACGATATGTCTTGAGGAAGCCTGGGTGTCCTGCTAGGGGGGAATCATGGACTGCCTGTAAAATCCTCTCATTGAGCTGAGATCTTGGCACCAAATAGATCCTCTCTTTGTAATAGATCACTTCATCCATCACTCAGAATCTTTCATCCCTATGTGTGCCATCCAAAATCTCGCAAGCCTGCCTGTCTTTGGAGTACTCAACCAAAATTTGATCCTTCTAGTCATGTGTAACATCCATAAAGGATAGTGATAGTAACAGTCCTCCTCTAGGTGGTGGTGAGGGTGGCCCTCATGATGACTGTCCTCCCTCATCTCTCGGCTTATCTACTATCTCAGGCTCCTCATCTGGCTTACTGTCTGAAAACACCTCAATGAAATGAGCCTTGCCCTTGGTGCACTCAAATGCCCAGGGCTCCTGGCACGTAAAGCACAATCTCCTCCTCCTAAGGTACCTCTGGCTCTCATCATCCATCTGGCCACGTCCTACATCCCTCTATGGTGGCCTAGTGTCTCGGTTCCCCTTTGGAGCTGTGGGTCTAGTGGGAACAAAAGCCCAGGTCTTGGGCACTGCATCAATCATATCCCGGGTCTTGGAGATAACATCCGGAAGTGATGTGGGTTTGTAATCCCTCACTCAACCACGCAAAGGTTCAGCAAGCCCCTCCACAAATAGCATAATCATTCAGGTCTCTGAGATATCTGTCACCATCACTGCGAGTCTCTGGAACTCCGTGATGTAAACCTCTGCGTTGCCAATTTGTCTCAAGGGGGATAACTCCCTGAAATGCAACTTCGGGTCTTTCCTCTCAAACCTCTCCAGCAGCCTCCAGGTGAACTCAATGTAAGTGGTGATATGGATGTGTCCCAATGTGAACAACCCATGATACCAACACTCCTAGGCATAACCTTCCAAATGAAGGGTGGAAAATCGTATAGCATCAGTTTCCCACATGGGGTTCAGGTGGAAATATGTGTCTAGCTTTTGGATCCATGCCCTGGCTGAACTCTTTTCTGACCCATCAAATTTTAGAAGTGTAACCTTATTAGCTATCCTCTGCACATCCTGATTGGATATTCCCCCTATGTAGTGGGTCCCAACCAATGTTGCACGACTCGTACTCGTATAATACTCGTCCGACCATTGACTCATCGACTCGTATAAGACTCGGCAACAACCCGTATAAAACTCGTATAAGACTCGTCAAAATGAAAAAAAGAATTAAAATATGGTAAATTTTAAGCAGAAAAAAGAAACTAATGATAATTCCAATCCTTATAAGTTATAAAAACCACAATATATGCAATAATTCATAACATCATCTCATATCTATAAAAGTACAACATAGCATATTCGATTTTTGTAAGAAAAACTTTTAGATACTGAATAAGAAAAGGAATCATGATTCCATAATTAAAATAGAAAATGTCAGCAAGTTCAAAATTCAAATACATATGTCATAAATGATAAAGGATTGTCTCATAACAATCTTGAGTCTCATCACTCATGGACGACCACGCCTATAATAAGCCCTCGTGGAGCTCATGGTAGCATCGGAAGGCTGAAGCAACTGTGAGGCAGGTGTATTGGGAGTCTCCATTTGAGATGGAAAACTAGAGAGATCCTCAGTCTCTTCATCAAGCCAACTCAAATCAAGGGGCTCCTCCTCCACAACCCAATCAGACTCTAAATCAATAGTATCCAATAAAATTGGATCTGTATCCTTTGGTTGCACTTGTTTTGTGAGCATTCGAAGGTTGTAGTAGATGAAAACCAACTTCTCCAACCTCTCATGCTCCAACTTGTTTCTCTTTTTGTTGTGGATGTGCTCAAACACTGACCAATTGCGCTCACAAGAGGGTTGACTCAGAACTCTGATGACGAATTCTTGTAATTGCGGTGCCTCAAAGCCACAATCTATCCACCAATGAGCTGTAAAAAAATAACAACAAAGATTATCAATTTGAAATTCCAAACATATAAAAGAGTCCTAGTAAAATTACAAGCTAAGTTCTAACAATTTGTACTTACAAGGCATTTTCTTGTCCTTGAGACGTTGGCTTGAGCTAAATCCAAACATGCCAGATGCTTCCTTGTACATATCTCGTTGTAGGTTGATTTTGTCTTGAATATCTACATCCAGGAACATATTCTCAATGCATATCATGACACCTCTCATCACCTCGGGATCTCTTTGAATGTTAGATCCCTCATTATAGAATAAGCTCGGATTGAGATATGCTCCTGCTGCATGCAATGGTGAATGTAGTTGTCTGTCCCACCTGGAATCAATAATTTGCCATATAGGGAGATATTTAGATTCATCTCCCTTATGGAAAGTCTTGATGGCCTCTTTGGCCCTATACATGCCCTCATAAATATATCCCATTGGAGGTTTCTCTCCATCCATCAATCTCAAGACTTTCACAAGGGGCTCAGTGAAGCTGACAATCTCAGTGACTTTGTCCCACAAACTATCACCAAAGACAGATGCTTTCACAGACAATGCTTCTAGTTTTGTGTTACCTTTCCAAAATACCCATTGTTGACTACAAAACATTCTTCGCAAAAGCTTGGTACTCATACAAAAGGCTTTGGAGGGAAAGAAAGTTTGTAGCAAACCGTGTGATGGCTGGGCGACTAAGCTCACCCTATGTGAATTCCCTCATAAGGTTCAACACCCAAGCATGATTATAAATATACTTGGTAATTTGCTTTCATTCTTGCACAACATCCTGCACCCACTCCAACTTCCCAATATCCTCTAGTATCAAGTCTATGCAATGGGCAGCGCATGGATTCCAAAAAATCATGGGATATTTGGCACAAAGCAACCTTCCAGCTGCTACATAATTTGCTGCATTGTCCGTGATTACTTGGACAACATTTGCAACCCCAACTTCCTCCACCACATTAGCCAACAATGTAAAAATAAAATTTTCATCTTTTACATTTGCAGATGCATCAATGGATTTTAGGAACATGGTTCCTTTAGGTCAAGCTACAACAAAATTTATTATTGTTCTACCCCTCTGATCTGTCCACCCATCAGACATAATTGTAAAACCTGTAATTATCCATGAGCTTTTTATGCTCTCCAATTGTTCCTTGACAGACTCCAACTCCTCATCTAGCTCTTTCCCCCTAAGTGCATTATAAGATGGGGCTTTGTATCCAGGGCCAGCACTTGCAATGGCATCCACCATGGGCTGATAAAAATATGACTTTGCATAGTTGAATGAAAGACTGTTATGGTACCAAAACCTCCTCACTGCCAATATCTGCCTCCTTCCTCTTCTTTTCATTAAAACTATCCAAGGTTGGTTGAGATCCTAGAGTTGTACGAGGAGTGAAGAAAGAAGAGGTTATACTCCTGTTTGCTCCAATACTTGAAGAGGAGTTACCAATACCCGGACTTTCAATCTGTGTTTCACTCTGAGATGAAGATCTACCTATCCCAACAATCTCATCCTTCCTTCTTGCCCTCTTAGAAGTTTCTTCTTTAATGGCTTCCAAAGCAGCTGCCATTTCAATAGTGACTTCATCAGGGCAATTTTGACAACATCCCACACCATTCCCAGGAATTCTAGCTAGGTGGTATTTTACCCTGTTTATTCCTGCATGCATTGTGGCATTGCAATAATTGCACTTCACATGGTGGTCATTACCGGCAATGATTCATTGACCATGTGCCCATGCCGGATCACGAGACTTTCTATACCCCTTTGGTGGCATGGTGACGAAATCTGGAAGAAAAAATTAAATTTTTAAAATCTAATTCATATTTTTTAATTTTTTTTGGTTTTTTGGCTATTAATTTTTTTTTAATTTACAATTTTTTTGGCCCTGTGGCTGATTTTCTTAGCCACACAGGGCCTGCAGGCTTAGGAGGCAGACCGTAGGCCTTGTGGCTGAGTTTCTCAGCCACACAATGACCTTGTGTGGCTGAGAAACTTAGCCACAGGGCTTGCGCGCTGAGGAGGCAACCCGCAGGCCCTTGTGGCTGAGTTTCTCAGCCACATAGGGCCGTTGTGTGGCTGAGAAACTCAGCTACAAGGCCAAAAAAATTTGCAAGTTGCAAGTGAACAAAAAAAAAAAAAATTGAATTGATTAGATAAAATTTAAAAAAAATTACATGCAAGCAACTAGTTGCAAAGCAATGAAACAACGATCATGAAGCCTACTTGGACAGTGTGTTGAAACTCTACCTGTGCTGCGACTCTGCCTGTGCTGAAACTCCGCCTGTGCTGTGACTCTGCCTATGCTGTGAATCTGCCTGTGCTGAAACTCCGCTTGTGCTGTGACTCTTCCTATGCTGAAACTCTGCCTGTGCTGTGACTCTGCCTGTGCTGAAACTTTGCCTGTGTTGTGACTCTGCCTTGCTATTACTATGTACTGCTACTCCGCTAGTGCTCACTTCGCTAGTGCTGCTACTCCGAAAGGGAGAGAGGTGCTTATAAAACATTTCCTTCCCTCCAAATTCCCTTTTCCTCCGCCTCATTTCCAAAAAAATAGAAAAATCCAAAAAAAATGCTTTTTGTTGTGGGACGGGTCTTATAGGGGTCTGATACGGGTGCTATGAGAAACCCATGGGTCTTATGCAAGTAGGCGGGTTTAATGCGAGTTTGCGCGGGTTAAGGGTAGAGAGCACGGGTTCTATGCGAGTGACCCGGCTCGCTATATAACCCACGAAGACCCGCGGGTACCCGTGGGTCTTATACGAGTGGTGCTTCACTGGTCCCAACCCTTGTAGCACGCTGCACGCCTCTCTTTGAGGTGAATGTACTCCCCAAAAGACATTAACCTCTTAATCCGGGCATCCAACCTCTCATACTCATCAATGCCAGATGCGACTAAGTGGACCAAATCTATAACTGGGTCTGGCTCCCTCTCTGGTTCAAGCTCATCCACAAAATGAGGCAAAGTGGGACGGCCAGCCTGTCCACGTTGGGGAGTATGTGGGGGTTGATAAGTACGGCTGCCCCCTCCTACTCTGGAACCCCCATCACCTTGAGGTTCTGCTGCCCCCTCTGGCCTTCCACCCATCTGCAGCCCCATCACCTGCTGCATCATGTCCATCATAAGCTGCCCTTGCCTCATCATCTGCTGATTAGTTCTCAGAAGCTCCTCCAAAACTTGGTTCTAGCTTATTGGCCTGGGTTGTTCATTGTCCTCTTGATTTCCCATCACACCTCTCTGGTTCTCTACCTCAGTGTCTGAAAATGGATCTAGGTCGTACTCTCTACCTCGACCCTTGCCTCTGCCTCTGCCTCTGCCTCTACCACGGCCTCTCTAGAAGACTACTCCTTGATATCTATGTGGCATCACTTGCTCCTGTTTCCCACCCTGGCCAAGAACATGCTCTGATACCACTGTAATATTCCTACTGAAAATTTACAATGATAAACAAAGACATGTAATAATTACAACACAGAAAAATATTCAGCAAACACCATAAACAAACAGAAATTCTGCTCTGGAACACCAAACTGGCCAATTTTATTAAATATGAGTGTTGGAGTACAATATTAGTTAGGGAGTGCACCTAGGCTTGCACAAGGCAAGCTAGAAGCCTCAAGTGATCATTACAAAATTCCCAACTGCTGCAGTAATGTTGCTCTCCAGAAAATTGCGATAGCCCTTTGTTCCTGCACTGTTGGCTGACTTCAGACCCTGATTTTCCCCCTCAAAACATCTCAGAAAATTCTAGGAAATTAGGGGTGGACTACTTGCCACAAACCCAGAAAAACCCAGAAAGGATTTCCCTTGGTTCTGACCTTCCAAATTTTGCCTCTCACAGCTTGGCCCCGCCTCCAAACTAGAAATCTGCACTTGTAGCTGAATTTTTGAATGACTGCTCCCAAAAGACCAACAATCTCCTCCAAATAAGTCTCTAACCAAAATCCCAACAACCCAACTCCTAAATCCTTCGTTCAAGGCTTTCCCCAAATGTCCCACACTAGTGACTGCACAATCCTGTAGGGGATGACACAGTCTTGGGCTTCAGAAATCTGCTCTGCGTGTTATGTTTCCTCCTCTGCTGTAGCCTCACTCCTCCAGGCTGGAAATTGGTCAAGGAATACTCCGGTGACTCCAAAAACTCACCACCCAACTCCTCTGCTCCACAACTGTGTGGCCTCCTCTTCTCCATATTGGTTGAACCAAAACTGCGTGAATGTCAGCAGAATGTGTCTCTTCCGGCCTCAAGATGACAAGCAAGCCTTCCTAGGGTGGCACTTGAGGTCCACCGAAGAAAGGATGAGCTTCACTCCTTGGGATGCTCTGGTGCTAAACAACACAATGTGGCTCAGCTAAAAAACTAAGGCAACAATGATTTTCGAATTGTCACAAGGCCCCAAATGCTGCTTCACTCCTATTTATGCTTGAAGGTCTTGATTCTTATGTGGGTCCCATTTCTACTTTCGACTTCATTTTAGGAAATAAAATTTCCTTCCATGAGTGTGTATTATTTGTGTGTGAGTGGCCCCCACATTCCACTAGCATGCACATCGACCCACTTTTCCTAAGTTTCCTCCACAAAATTTGCCTTAGACCACCACTAACAAAATTGTTAAAATTGTTCCTCTTAATTTAGGAAAATAATTAGGAAGGGACATTACAATCCCGAAGTCTATCTTTCTTGGTTGATTTCAAATATTCCTAAAGCAATTTGCAAATAACTAAATAATACTACACAGACTAACTAGATTGATTGATTTGAAGAGCAACTTTTTCGCCTTTAGAGGGATGTCTAGGGTTTTATTCGTACATCTCTCTTGTTGGTGTAAAGTAAACTATTTTCTCTTTGTTGTGCCATGCCCTAGTGCTCCCCACCAAGCGTTTCAGTTTATTTTGCATCATAGTTGAGCTATTGGTTGACGGCTTTTCCCTAAGTGGAATCCTTTCTAGTAGGGCTTGATTTCAAAACTTTTTCTTGATTAGGCTTGAGGTGTTTTAACTTCTAGTGTTCCACCTCTAGCCATAATCCACAAGCATTGATCAACCAACTTAAAACAAGCATCAATTTGGCCCCATAGTGCTAGTGGAAATAAGGCACACTCCTTATTCAACCAATTAGCCATCTCTTTTTACTAAATTCCGCAATTTCCCTTAATTTTTATTATTAAAAAAACTTTAAGAATTTTAAAAAAGACATAAAAAATAAAATATAGAAAACCACAAGAATCAAAGATAAAAATTGATCCATTAATTTTCTTCAATTTATGTCTAGATAAGATTTGACTGATTACATTTTGATTGTAGACTCATTTTTTAGAACAGTGTAACACATTGAATATCTAAGAAAGCTACTTCCCCCTCTCCTTTCTTGCATTTAAAGTTGATCTAACAAATGTTGAAGGGTTTTGAAGGATATTTTAGAAATCTGATTTTAGCTTCAGTAATTATAGCTCAAGTATTGGTAAAATACCTTGCATTGAGATACATCAAAAGTTTATTCTAACCCTTCTAATCCGTAGCAACATTTATAAAAATTTTAATTGAATATCACTCACCTTTGGAAGTGTTTTCAGTTGTCCTAACAATTGCAACAGGTTTCATACTAATTGGGACAGTT